>OMOV01035317.1:3467-19125 GCA_900312565.1 Beryx splendens | reverse complement strand
TAGACTGTAGCAACGCGCGCAGATGATAAAAAGAAAATCGAGTCCCCCCACCACACACGCACACACACACACACACACACACACACACACACACACACACACACACACACACACACACACACACACACACACAAAACATGGTATACAGGTCTGTGTGGAAAGTCAGGCCTGGCAATATCTTACTTTACTGTAAAACATGAGCTGTGGTGAAATCCTAAGCTCATAATTTAGGCTGCAGTTTATGACATGCTGATATTTGACATGTGGACACTCCTTTTCAGCATGGTGTTGCACATTAAGTGTAACAAACGTCAATAATACTGTGTCTGTGTAGGCTAGTAGAAGCCAGTTTATACTGTATTTCAGTGGCTTTGCATGTGTGTCCAGTTGTCATGAAGAGGGCGGAGTGTAAGGCTCATGCCATACATTCTTTAGTAAGAAGGTATTTCTGAGTTAGGAGGCTTTACTAACCTTATTCTGCCCCTCAGTCTATCACTCTCACTGCAAGCAGGTCTGGACATGAACGTACAGACCCTCTATCACACAGTTTGCATGCATGATAACAAACTGTGGGTGTTTCAAAGACAGACTGCCGGTATCAGTGTTTTACTCTCTTGAATGGTCATGCAGCCTGTAGATAGTTTATTTCTTTAGTTTATCAGCAGTGAAATCTGACTTCCGTCTGAGTATGTTAAAAACGTTTCCTGCAGTCCTCCACAATTACCCATTGATCTTTAACAAGCAGACATAAAAGAAGTTATGAGGTGGCCATGTTATGAAGACCATGTAAGGAGATGACATGGTCATATATTGATATTGATTTTTTTAGGTGGGCCTTCTTTTAGGAGGCTAAAATACGTTTTGCTGCTGACCCTCTCCACAGCAGTACATTGCTTTTCTTCCGTGCCGGTACTACTCTCTGCTTCTCCAAACTGGGTGCATGTCGACCACCATCTACATGCACTGACTATTGATAAGTACCTCACACAACCCCACTTCAAAAAATCCGAACTATCCCTTTTACTGGAAGCTATAGAATAGCTTTCCTTATCTGCCTTTGTGATGTCTTGACGTTGGGCAACAGGAGTGCTGGGCAAGTCTGCTGTAAATTTTTTACCATAAAACACACCCATCACGTAGGAGTCTCCATGGTATTGGCAGACAGTGAAATTGATAACATGTGCTTCGCCTCTCATAAGGAACTGAGCCCTGGGGAGACAACAGCAGGTACGGGAATATCTTCAAGGATGAGATTTCTTTCCTAATACGAGAGCTTATCATTTCAGATACCTGCACACCTGTGCTGCCTTTTCTACCCTCTGCCAGTTCAAAAATAAACAGTTCTTTTTCTGAATTTTTGGGTATGTTTCCAGATGGACCAGAAATTACTATGTTGCAAATGTTAGGGTCTCTATGTTTGATGTTTGGTCTTCTGATACGGATGTTATGTGGTATGCTATCGTAATTCTACCTGGTACATACTTCTATCTTTGAATAAAGACCCTACATTCTTTTCTTTCTAACAGTCTTTGACCTCTGGAGCAGTGCAGCTGGTCTGACGAAATGCGCTCCGGTGTTGACGGACAACCAAGCCCCCCTGGCAGTGGAGACACCGGCAATAACAACAGCAACAGTGGAAACTCCGGTTCCCAGTATGCACTGTGTGCCCTGGGGGTTGGGCTTGTGGCCCTTGGGATTGTTATGATTGTGTGGAGCGTCGTACCTGCAGACGCCGCCGGGAATAACAGCAGCAGTTCGGGAGGAGGAGGAGGTGAAGGTGGCGGGAGGCCAGACAACCGCAATAAAGCATCCTCTGTGGCCTTTGTCTTAGTGGGGTCCGGGGTGGTTATGCTGCTGCTGTCCTTATGTCTGGGGATGAGGAACAAACAGCGGGAGCAGCAGCAGAGGCTTCGGGAGGCCCAGAACCAGGCAGGAGCGGCAGCTGCGGGTCAGGAGGAAGGAGAAAAGTGAGTCAGTGGATGGCCTGCAAGCTGCTGTAGACAACATATCAACATCAGGAACATTCTACTTTCTAGTCTGTGGTTGATGCTCTTTCCTGTTTGCTATGCGCCTTGACAGAAGGCTCAGATCATCTGGTTGGATTGAGTATATACACTGCAAAAAATAGCCATCTTAACAAGTAATTTAGTCTAGTGTTGAGCCTGAAAAGCTTGTTTCTTTGAAAACAAGTGAAACAACCTGTGAATGGGGTTATATAGTTTCACTTGCTTGCAGTGTGGTTTCACCAAGTGACGATATCTTGAAATTTGGCAGATGACTCCACCTTTTCCATTTTAAGAGACAATAATGGAGAAAATAACTTATTAAGATGGACATTTTTCCAGTACTTAATTCTTATCTGGATATGTTTTTGACAGTGATAATGCATTGATTATATATTCACAGTTTGTAGCTGTAGCTCTGGAACTGGTAAGTCTACTCGTATGATAATTACTGTCATTCATGTCTGTGTATTTCTCTAAATGTCCACAGTGCTGAGGAACAAGCCCAGCGTTACGCCGTACCCAGTTACGAAGAGGCAGTCGGCAGTGGCCAGTACCCCGTCCGCCAGAGCAACCTGCGCCAAAGCTCCTCCCAGCTGCCCTCCTACGACGACCTAGTCCAAGTCGATGGGGTGCAGTACGAGTCTGAGGGGCCGGAGGTCACGCCTGCGGGGTCACAGCCTGCTCCCACTGCCGTTGGCCCCACGGCCGCTGCTTCTGCATCCAGTCGCAGAGCTGGGAAAACCAGCCGCAAGCTCCTCCCTCTCAAGATCCGCAGGATTAAATCGGAGAAGCTGCACATGAAAAATGCTGATAACTCTCAGCCAGCAGCTGGAATCAGTATAGAACCGCTCACCCCACCGCCGCAGTATGAGGATAAGGTGCCTCCAATTTGAGACTAGGTCTTCCGTGGTCAAAGCAAGCTACTGCAATTCCTGGAATCCATCATGATCGCCTTTTGTGGATCTGCCGTGTTAACGCAGAGACGTTAAGAAGGCACTTGAGATATGACTCCTTGCAGAATGTTCTCAGTGGCACTTTGTCATAAAATACCTGTCCATATCGTGAGTTTGAAGCCACATAATTCCAAAGCATTGAACAGTAAACACTTGTGGGTTTTTTTACATCTTGGATCTCACTGGATATCTGAGACAGCACCAACATTGTTGAACAAAGTTGCTGGATACTTTTCAAACTGTGATGGATTAAATTCAGTTTGTCACACTGATGCACAATGGATAAAAGCTAGCACACACCAAATCTAATCATGTTCAATGTCTAAGTATCTATCAGTATGTAATATCTGTATGTAACTAATTTTTAAGTGCACTCTGGGTGAGCTGGCAGTGCAAGGGAACACAAGATGTGTGTGTGTGTACACTTAAATAGATATGTGTTGGGCACTCATTCTATGAAGGGGCTATATTATGGGCATTGTTTCTACCCTGGGAGGTTAAAGAGTGGATCACTTCTGCTGCCAGCAGTTTACCAAGCATAGGCTCCACAGAGAGTGACTGTGCGCTGTACGTATTGGACAGGCTTGACTTGGCTACAGTGCAGAAAGACTCTCACTGTCAACCTCTCCCGAGCTTCCAGTGAGAGAGAGAGGGAGGAAAGTTTGGTGTGTGAGAGAGAGAGAGAGACAGTTCCCTGCATCCTACTCCCTCCCCCTAGTTGACTGAGCAGAGGACTTTGTGCTGAATCAATAATTAATTAGTTCTGCATCCATTGCTTTGGCGCAGTGATAGTCTTATCATAAAAGGTGTGGTAATAACTGATGAGAGTGCCAAGTTTGTCATCAAGTTGTTCCAATGGAAGTAACAGTCTTCCTGAGCAGAGTTACGGCACTGCTGTTCCTCCTCAGACATTTCAGAAGAAACCCTATGACTGAACCTAAGCTCTGATGTTGCCTTCAGTGTTTGTTCTCTTGCAAACAGAGGGTAGAGGAGGAAGTATGAGAGAGCGTGATGGAAGGCGCTAGTGAACGAGGGGCTTGTGAATAGTTGGAAGCCTTTGCCCTGTAGCCATGGTGAACGCAGTTGGGTTGTGAAGGCAGTAGTGTAGTCTCAGCTTCTGTCTCGGCTTGTTTTTGTAGTTATTCGAGATGCGCAACAGAAAGACTCTTTCACTGAGCAGCTGGGCCATAATAATGGCAACTATTGCTCACTCGCTTGCTCATCACCATTCTTCCAACCACAGCTTGACTTGCAGCACTGTTTTTACTTGGAGTATGCAGAGAATGAACAGAAAGAGAAGGGAGAAAGCCCTAGGCTCTCTCCAGGGAACTGGTTTGAGTTCCCTCAGCACATACTCTTTTATGAATGCCTGTCCAGAAACTGTTCTTACTCTTTTGGGTTAGAGTTGTGCAGATGTGAACAGCTGAAGCTGAGGAAAATAGATAGCCAGTTACATAAGTGGAATGATGGTCATTTTTAGCCAGCATTACAAATTGTGAAATTGTGCAAGTAAGATTTTTCCTCTTTTGTATTGAAGCACAAGGGGCACTTTCTTTAGAGCCTCCGTTACCCAGTTTGCTACATGAACGTGTTAAACTCAAAGTAATTAATGCAAAATGCTCCTCTATCATTGTCATCTCTTCATATTATATTGCCAGGTTTTCTTTTAAGCAAAAGGCAAAGAAGTCATTGAGTCACTTTAGTTTTGTCATTGGAATTTTACAAGAGCTCTGTCCACATAACCTGTTTTCAAGTTGAAAGTTGCCACACATCGTGTTGATTTTTTATTCATTTTTGTCATGTTTTATACTGTAGACATAGTCACTGTACCTCATTAGCAAAAGACCAGTTGTGACTACAGGAGTTTTTTTTATTGTCATGTAGCCAAACATATTTTACATTGATGAAATAGTGCTGTGATTTAGCAGTCATTTTTATGTTTTATTTAGACCAGTGCCCATTCAAAACACATTAGTATTTGTCGCCAGTTTCATTTATTGTTGCTTTTTATATGATTTAAGTTTATATTTCTTTTATATGTTCTGTGAAAATATGCTTTTGTATGATAATTCTAATGTTTATGTTGAAAATGAACTTTTTTTGTGAAAGAGTGATCACTAAGAGTTATCTCATGAATATTTTGTGAGAAATAAAAGGAAATGATTGTAAATTAACCGTTTTTATTTCAAAAGTATAATTAGATGTGATTACAGAATAAATGTAACACTTCCTGGTTGACTCCAAGGAAACTATAAAAGATTTTATATCTATCTTTTATAATTTCCTGGGTTGACTCATATGACATAATGCACAGAATAATTTAATGACATCTGTATTTCCTACTTTTTTGTTACTGTCCACTGCCTCTAAGTTAATTTATGGCTGTTGGAAGCTGAAGGGGAGAGCAGCATCTGGTACATTCTAGTTGGCAACACCCTGCAGGGCCTAGTAAAAAGGACACATTTCATTTTCACCTTTCTTTTTTTAAGTGTCCAGGAAGTGGATTCAATACTTGTCATTACTTTTACAGTTTAATTTACATACTAGCTACAGAATTACTGTTTTGATAAGCTTTGACTCATCAGTTGAGGCCCCTGCTGGCTCATAGGTTTCCTCTTGTCTTTGCAGAATGTCACATTTACTACTCTTAATTCTAGACTGTCTTCCATTTTAAAAAGCTACAATAGCAAAGTAAAAGCAGTATATTACCTGTACATTAACTAGCTCTGTATGTCTTGTGTGTGCACTGATGCGTTTTGCTTTTACTTAAAACAAAAAAACCACACTGAAACCACACTTGGTAAATCATAGTTGCTGTTATTGATGGCAAACGTTGAATAGCTTCTTCAGTATTTGGTCATAACCTGCAGAGGTAGCAACAGAAAACACAATTACGATACACTTCCTGTTTTTCAACGCCGAGGCTTTTGTTTGCTTCAGGTTGCATTGTGTGCTCTGGTAAGGCAATCAAGACCATATGAAATGAAAATGTTGCTCACAGTGTTGATCCAGTCGATGTAGGAGCAGACTTGTGTAAAGACAGTGGGCTTCTGGAGGACGTTGCAGCCCTGACCGGAGGCGAAGCTCACCACACCGTGGACATCCCAGGAGCCGTCTGGGTTCTGGCAGTTGAGGGGGCCACCAGAGTCTCCCTGTGGGTCACCACACATACTGTAGGTCAGTAGGACATTTTACACACTCTACTGTGGTTAAGAGTTTGGTCTTGGGTCATCTGCAATCACATAGTGCTGTGTTTTACTGCTCAGCAATTTCAAAGCTAATCTTCTTTCCTTGAATCTGATTTTTTTGTCTTTCTTTACTACGCCTTCCCATTAGGAAAGTAAAGTGAACACTATAAAGAGTTTCATTTCAAATAAGATATATATCAGCTGCAAAAATGACACCTATACCTATAAAACTATAGCTGGCATAACCATGGAGCCGAATTTGGATTATCATTAAAGCTACTGTAAGGCCTTTGCTTAAAAAATAGAAATGTTTTAGATGATATAATCATTTGAATGCTGAAAAACAGAACAATTTACGTGACTTTTGCATTTACAAATGCCTATATTCCATCTCAGAATGAAACTATAACTCACATTACAGCCGGCCTTGATGCCATCTCCTCCAGCGCAGACCATCTTGTCAGTGGCCAGGACGCTCCACCAGTCATCCTGTGAGCAGGTGTCATGGCCGACCACAGGCAGGAGAGCCTGCTGCAGGATGTCTGCAGTGGGACCGCTGGCTGTGGGGCGAGAAACACACTCAGCTCGGGTAAGAAAGGAGATTTTCGCTTTGTTGGAGGTTCAGTGGGGGACAGCAACTGGGAGGGTGCATGGGGATTATTTTGATGCCATTTCTGCTCTTTTTTTTTACACAGTGTAGAGAGGGAGGGACGTGCGATAAATATCAAGAGCCAAATTCAACTGATGTGTCTTTGTATTGAGCTGCAAGGGTGCCCTATTGATTTGACTGGATGTGATGCTGTCATATTACTGTATAAAAACTGATTTTCTATATTACTATAACTTCTTAGAGTTCATATTAAGTGTTATGTTGACATGGAAATATTTGCTTGCTGAAGAACTTTCTTAATTCATAGAGGAGCATATGATCCTTGAGCTTAAAACATGAAAATCACCAAAATCACAGAAATTGGCTATTTGATGACACTTTTATCCAAATTGCTGTATAGTGCCATGAATGCACTGTATTGAATCATATCCCCTCTCCCTTTTTCTCTATTTGCTCTGCATCTCTCTTTAGCTCTTATTTGTTTTCCCAGCATTTCCTCCTATTCTGTGGTCGGGAGGCTATGACTCTGACCCTTGCATTCCTCACTATTGGTTGTTTATAATTATGTTGATCTAGGAATTTCATCTTATTTTACTGTTGCACTCATGTTAAATTGCTCAGGGTAAAAGTGTCAGCTAAAAATCTAATAGATTGGTGGCTCCTGTGGGAAATGAAGCCCTAACTCTGGCAGCATTGGTTCCCTGCTCAGCTCATTGAGCTACACAGAACCACAATCCAAATTAATGAATACTTCTCACATTTTCCTGACTAATGAGGGTGAGAAATTCTTGGCTTAACTGTCCTCCACTTAACTGACTGACCTGTGCAGCATGGTGTACAGAGATACAGTAGGCGGAAGTTCAGTCACTCACTGGAGAGGCGTCCCCAGCCGGTGACATAGCAGGGAGCAGCGTGGGGCAGGACGAAGCCCGAGTCTGGGAGGCAGGCGGGCATGATGGTGTCAGAGAAGGTGACAGGAGAGGACAGCTTGATCAGGGCGATGTCATTACTGCAGAAGACAAAAGGCCAAACAATGAAGCAGGGAAATAATGATAGATAATGAAACTGTGTATGATTTGCACTGGGTGACCATGAACGTCCCAATTAGGGATTAATTAATATCAGTTAACCAAGCGGTGATGACACTGATCATTACGCTCTTCACTTGCACTTGCGAGGTGATATTGAAGTGAATATGCTGCTGCTGGCTGCTACCGGCTGAGAAGAATGTTGTAGTCCTCGTGAGTGATGATCCTGGCTGGCTTCAGAGCGATCGAGCCCACCTCAGTCTCCTTCAGGCTGTGTTTGCCCAACTCCACTCTGTAGTTGTAGCGGACGCTGCAGGATGACAGAGGACACGGTGTTTCAAACAGGAGTATTGGATTTTTGTCTGTTTGTGATTTAGCTTTCAGTGGAGAGAAAACACTGGATAGTTCTGTATGGGTAATGTGCAGCAGGTTGAATGGCCAAACAATTTTCACTGCCTGATTTATCTGCGAGATTCTCATTTGTTTTGTATTTTGGCGGCATCGTTGGTGCTAAACAGACGTAAAACGCATCACTTCCTGGGTGCCAGAGGCTTTTTCCCAGGAAAGACCTACCTGACGAACAAATGTAAAAGCTTTCATGAATTCATTATAGGTTGAATCCTATGGTTGAATCACTATTATATCAACCGGTGATAAATAGTAGCAAAAGGACATTCATTTATATGGAAATGTTGCAGATTGTTACTTAAAGATGTTACTAAAGATGAATGACTTGAATTTAAAGATGATTAAAGATGAATGATTAATTTATTCCTATAAAGCAGACCAATCTATATCCATATTTGTAAACATAAACATCTCACTACCAAAGCTAGAAACCAGAGAATCAAGACTAGAAGCTTTAATGTCTGTATGTAAAATCAGAAGCAGCTCGTCTGAGCTTTGTAAGCTCTTGAAAGAGAACATGCTGTATGTACTGTTTTCTGCTGATTTGAATAACCTCTCCGCAGTGTTCAGCTGCACGTACTTGATGCAGTGGGCAGCGGTGAGGACCCAGTCACCGGAGAGCAGCGTGCCTCCACAGACGTGCCTCCAGCGCCCACTGCTGTCCGACTGGAGAGAGATCTGAGTGGGAGGGAGAGCGGACCATGTGCATTGCTACGCTGGATGGATGTGATACACATACTGTAAGCTGTGCTGATATTGACTCAAAATTTAATTCCAGAAGCTCAACATTTTTAAAATACAGAGGATCCAGTCTGTAAAGGTGCTATTTTGTCAGCAATGGTCTTCAGTTACCTGCTATCCTTTAAAAAGCACCATCGATCATTTTGTAACAGTAGGTGTCACATTTTTTAAATGCCATGGCAGGCAATTCATTTTAGTGTGACACTCAGATTTTCACACACACACAAATTTTCCTTTTCTTCTACACAATATGTTGTCCCTGTACATGAAGATGACTGAGATACAGGGGGGGGGAAATACTATATAAGAAAAATGGCAGTAGTTATTTACTAGACATTCAAAATGCAGCAGTGGATTCCTTGTCCTTCTGACTGGTTTAGTCAGGCAAATAACGGTAGGCTATATAGTATTTGTAATATTTGCAGTGGCAGAATGAAAATATAGCGTTCCTGCTGTTATACAGTGGTCAGTGAGATTTTTTCAGTGCGTGATTTTATATATTTAGCCAGGACCTTACCTGCCAGGGCCAGCTGTGAGGCCGGACGTCCTCTCCTGCAACCACCCTGTTCAGCACAGGAGGGAAGGTGGGCAGGCCGCACCCGTAGGCTGGGACCAGACAAACCATGGGCATTTTTATAGTTTCCTTCCCAGATCATAACTAACCATAAAAAGTGACAGCCTTTTCTTTTTTGGCAAAATACACTATAATTTGCTTTATATAGAGAGATACTTTATAATACAAGGCACTGACAGTTCATAGTGGGCATACAGACTTTTTGGCACTATAAATGTACAAAACAGTTATACCAAAAGTAACCCTTGATTTTGTTGAGGCAGTTTATTGATGGTTGATGATTATAGGAAAGCATGAACACATTGCAGGTTGTTTGAGTTTAAACAATTCAGATCTTTCAAATTAATTTGATTAGTACTCTACAAGACTTTTGAGGGAGGATTCCTTTCCAGGTAATTATACTTTCCCTCAGTTTTATTCTACGCAAAATGTGTTTAAAATAATTGTATAAGAAGGTTTAAACTGTCTTACCGCTAGCTACCACGACAGCGAGAACCACAAACCTCATCATGACTGTACTGTGTGTCCAAAACTTGTATTAAGAGCAAGTTTGTATTTATACTGTGTGCCACAAACATCTGTCCAAGGTATAGCCTGTTCTGGGAAAACTGGCTAACACATGCAGAAAGCCAAACAAGGACACAGCATGTGCTCGGTGATAGGATTTTCCCATCACTGTTTCCATCCCAGCACAATCTGTCCCTGTTCTTCTAATTAAATGTGGTTGGTAAAACTGTGTATAGATGATATATTAGCTTGTCGGGATCAAGTTAACTGGTCATTCTTCATCCTACTGCTCAATGCAAAATATCTACTGAGAAAATATGTTGTTTTTTCTGTTCCTCCCTAGTATTTGTTGGCTTTCTTTGTCAGCCTGAATATTCAGAGCTGTTTCATCACCGTGCATATTTTTTTTGGAAAACTGCTAACCTGATAATGAGAGAAAAATGGCACAGATTGCACAGTCATGTCTTAATATTTTACTTTATTTATATTTCCACATGGCGGCTTTGATCCCAAAAGCCTGTCGTCCTAATAGGTCACCATTTTCTGTGGAAGAGATGAAAGAGGTATGTTAGAGTTGTTGCAGCAAATGTTTTCAGAGCAGAAAGTCAGCTAAGAATAAACACATGGGGCCATTTATCAGTTTTCAAGATTCAGTCAAGATTATTTTTCTCCTTTAAACTGACACCTGGAAAGAACACCTAAATGTTTAAAGTTACTTAGCGAGAGCGGTTCAGGAGCTTACGGAGCTGATCCAGTCGTTGTAGGAGCTGACTCGGGTGAAGACGGTGGGCTTCTTGGGGAAGTTGCAGCCGAGGCCGGAGCCGAAGCTGACGATGCCGTGAACCTCCCAGGCGCCGTCAATGTTCTGGCAGTTCAGAGGGCCACCAGAGTCTCCCTGAGCCACGTGACAGAAACCACATGGTCAGCTCACAAATCATACATTCAGCAGTAACGTCTCATCTTTGAGTTGCCCTCAGAGAGTGCCTTACTGTGTTGACATGCACACTAATAATCAGAAGTGTTCTGTTTGAGTGTTGATGCTTCTAAATGCCATATCCCCTTTACATTCCATTACATTTTAGGCCTTTAGCTGATGGTCTTTTTCAGAGTGACTTATAACAGTAAGTGTGCAACAGTAGCTTCAAGTTGTGCTATAGATTTTAATGTAAAAATACACCTGTCTTATCAGCCTAAATCACAAGATGGGGCTGCAATAGAAAGGAGCGTCCCATCCCCAGTAATTGAGACCCTTTAGATTCAACCTATTTACACAAATTAAACTCTGGTGTTGGGTATGTACACTTCTGCGCTGACAGACGCTGACTGCTGTGTGCATTTTACTGACAGAATGGATCGCTGTTCAAATTCATGCACCCGTATGATAATTATGGGTGTAATGTAATGTGTCAGTGTCATTCCTTCTTCTTGTTAGACTCACGTTGCATCCAGACACAACTCCATCTCCACCGGCACAGACCATGGTGTCCTTCACCATGTGACCCCACCAGTCGGGCTTGGTGCAGGTAGCGTGGTCCACCACAGGCAGGAGGGCCTGCTGCAGGATGTCAGCAATAGGACCTCCGGCTGTATGGAGGAGAGAAGCGTACATCATCAAGCTCATGCTCAACTCAGGTAAAGAGTGGTAACAAACACCGGCCTAGCGAGCTGGACACCCCCCCCCCATCCAGCTGTAGCTTTGGGTCAAAGACTCACTGGAGAGGCGACCCCACCCAGTGACGTAGCAGGGCTCGTCATGGGGCAGGATGACACCAGCCACGGGAAGACAGGCAGCCATGATAGTGTCAGAGAGGGTGACAGCGGACGCCAGCTTGATCAGGGCAATGTCATTACTGGAGAGGACACACACACACACACACACACACACACACCATTTACAGTCATGATAGACTTGACCTGCTTCTGTTGCCTTTAATGTTTGTGGAAATGTTGTGCAAAGTTGTTTTCCTGATCAAGACTTGTCGAATTTAATACCTAAATAAATTTCATAACATTAAAATGACAATATATTTCAGTCTATGTAAGCACAGTCTTGATAGTCAAAGCCTCAGTGTAAGGTCATTTGTACCGGATGAAAAAGGGGTTCCACTTCTCGTGCACAATGATGTTAGCGGTGCCCATGAACACAATGCCCTCCTCAGTCTCCTTCAGGTTGTGCTTTCCCATGGCCACTCTGTACTCCTTGCCACTGCTGTGAGTTGACAGAGAGCAGAATATGGAGCAATATTAAATATTCAGCTCGATGATCCTTTTCAAATGCCAAATTATTATTATAGGAAGCTTTCCTGTGCTAGCTGAAGAGTGAGCTCAACAACACAATAACCAGTGTATGCTAATTTTGCAAGGAAAAATGTTCCTCTTAACAAGCCTTTTAATCAACTATTGAATTCCCAAAATGTATTTTTTCTTAGAACAAATTACAAAATCTGCTTTTGGTTTGAGATAATTTCACTTGGTGTTAATAAACACCTGCTTATTATTATCAGCTGAATAATGTCCTTGAATAATGAAGTGACTAACTTTATACTTGTGGAGTGAAATAGCTTATGTCACTTGGTTGTAGGAAAGTACTGAATGAAGTAAAAAGGCATCAGAAACGAATTAAATTACCTCACTCCAAGACTCAATACAGAGTTTTATATGTTAATGACTGTTAATATGGATATTTCTGCAGTGTAGCATGGAGTTATGATAGCCCACTCTGAATTGTTTCTGGCTCCACAGTGTGTTACCTGATGCAGTGAGCAGCAGTGAGAACCCACTGGTCAGAGATCAGAGTGCCTCCACAGGTGTGTCTCCACTCTCCCTGCCTGTTGTACTGCAGAGAGATCTGAAACACATACATATGAATACATTGAATTATCTCCAAAGTTATTGTTGCTGGCATAAATGGAATCTGTTGAGGAAACCAGTGTCATTGCACTACTGGTACAGTCGGGTTTATTAAACGGAGCAGCTGCAGCCCACAAAAAATAAATAAAGATAACCTCTGAAATTGAACAATTTCATCTTTCTCTGCCCTCAGTCATTAACAGGCACACATGCAACTGTTTCTCTGTTGGTGCTGCCTTATGTTTTTGCCGCATGTTTTAATTTCTTTTAGTGTTGTCAGGGTTGTTAATGGTGTTATTTTGTTATGCTGTTTGTGGCCCCCAAGTCTTGATGTGTGTCCATCCAGCATTACTGTGTTGTTTTCTGTTGCCTGCTGCAAACTGCTAGTATTCTTGTCATGTCTCTGTTTTGTTTTGTTTTTTGCCCCCTTTTCCCTGTTACCCCCATTTCAAGAAGACTTTTGCCTCTTGCCAGGCCATCATTGCAAATAACAATTTGTTCTTTATTGACTTACCTGGTTAAATGAAATTTAACTTAAAAAAGAGTGCCATTACTTTGAATAAGGGGTAAGAGTAAGGTAATTACTTGGGTAATTGCATAAAATCTGAAGCTATATAATATATAGTAGACCCTAATCTACTCATCACTTATGTACATATATAGTATATATATATATATATATATATAAATAAACATTAATAGTAGCCCATAATGTGCTATATTTTCATGTCAGCAGTCTTAGTAGGAGTCAGTTTGTTCTTGTTTTTTGCATGTTTTACCTGCCAGGGCCAGCTGTGAGGCCTGGTATCCTCTCCTCCCACCACCCTGGTCACCACAGGGGGGAAGGTGGGCAGGCCGCACCCGTAGGCTGGGGGACAGACAGATTTAAAAAGGTTAATATAATGCACAAGTGGTATGCAGCTGTCTGGTCCTGTCACCACATGACAGCAGTCTGCAAGAACTTTGTAGAAGAAGCAGTAATGCCACACAATAAGCTGTGGTTTAGCAAGGTAGACTGTTCCTAGTCAGGATGCTGTAACAGTAACAGTGTTCTGCATGTTTTTAGCAACAGAGATATTCTTACCACCAACAACAAGGACAGCAAGGACCACAAACTTCATCATGTCTGTGTCTTCACAGTTTGTCCTAAAACCTCGGACACATTTATACCATTAATGATGTCAGTCAGGTGACAAAAACTGGATCAAATTCTTGGACGTTTGCCCTTTGACAACATAGGGGTGGAGCCAAGTGGACATCCAAACTGGCAGAAATAAACAGAAATATTAGGCCAAGGTCGAAGTGTGTTCATCGAAAAACCCAGTGGATTAAAGGCTTTTTAGCGTTTTCATTAAGTGCAGGGTTAAGTGTAACCCTGATTTCCTGTTCAAACACAAATGTTGTCTCCTCCCTTAGAAGTATAATATTAACTTAATAAAGTTAATATTAAAGTCCCTCATTACCACCACTGAGGTGCCCCTGAGCAAGGCCCTTAACCCCAACCGCTCCAGTGGAGCTGCTCAGTGGCCAGCAGATCAGTCTGTGGTTGTACTGGTCAGCTTCCAGGTGTGTATGTGTGTGTCAATGTGATCAGGGCGTTCCTGAAAAAGAGAGCATTGCTCTCAGCGAAACTCCCCTGAGTAAATAAAGGTTAAAAAAAAAAAGTTCAGTAGAACCAAACATATGTCTAGTGGCTGGAAGTTCCCACTGCTTATGAAAGATGTTTAATGTGTTTCCATATCACGAACATGAGAAACTGGATTACTAAATTGCAAGTAAGTAGTACAAAGTAGGTAGCCTACTACAATATAGGAAGTGCACTTTCCTCTTATGTCTGCATACAAATTGTTCTGTTCATAAACATCTTGAACTATTTCTGGTATAAAGGTTTTATTGCAATACAGTATAACACATTACATGAAACAATAGTTCCTCTAAATGAATTACTAGTGGTTTTCCACCACAGCAAAAATACTGCAACCCTGGTAGAGAAAATGTGATTTTAAAATGAATATCAGCATTTTGCCTGATTTTTCCAGAAAACAAGTATGGGGTGACACCAAGAATGAATGTTTTTATCATAATGAAGTATCCAGTTAGGAATAGCACTGCGCACTACAACTAAATCTGGTAACAAAACAGGAAAGGCCATGGAAACAAAGCTGTTTACTCTCCATAACAGCTGCTACGATTTATAGGGAAAACAATGATATGAGTTTAATTTTATGTGTTCAAATCAGTCGTTTAACTGTATAAATTAAATGTATTAAAACTATAAACCTGTTCAGAAATTGGTAACATTTACGATATCTACAAAAGTGAAAATCTTCATTTTTTGCTCTTTTTTTCTCTAAATGCATACAGAAAGATACACTTTCAGTAGAATTGCCCAATTTCCCCAATGACTTCCATGGTAAAACACAAGAAAGAACATTGGGTATTTTCACATATGAAACTTTTTTTTTTCTTTGATACATGCACAGCATTGCAGATGGAGTGACTGTTTGAGCTACACTGTAGGCTTACAGTTACGTTCCTCCACAAACAAAATTTGAATGACCTGACCCACACAGGACATTCAGTGACACCTGTGAGTTTCACAGAGAGCAGCAGCAGCTGAGGAGATAAGGTGTATTTGGGGATATTTGGGGATACTTATCTCCAAGGTTGATTTCCCCCCCCCCCCACCACGGTTTTCTTGTCTGATCCTAGTGAAGATATATGTATCCCATTTTACATCAACTCTCTTTGCATTTACCATTTGTTTGATGGTATGAGGACCAACGACCTGAT
>OMOV01035271.1:23495-33539 GCA_900312565.1 Beryx splendens | reverse complement strand
GCAGGCAGACAGACAGACAGACAGACAGGCAGACAGACAGACAGACAGGCAGACAGACGGACAGGCAGACAGACAGACAGACAGGCAGACAGACAGACAGACAGACAGGCAGACATCTCTCACGGTTAACATCAAAATGTCTTCCTATCTCTTACAAACGCAGACAGATGTCTCTCAGTATCGTTCAGCTTGCTCAGACAGACCTTGAAGAGTGAGCTTGGCTCTGCAGGAGGCCGTTCCCACACTGTTGGTGGCGACGCAGGTGTATTCCCCAGAATGCCTCATCTCACCGCGGCCGATCTGCAGGACCGCCGTGTTATCGTCGTACAACATGGAGAACTCGTCTCCCTGCCTCAGAGCTTCTCCGTCCTTCAGCCAGGAAACCTCGATGGGCGAGGAACCGGCCACGCGGCACTCGAACCTGACGGGCTGGCCCTCAGTCTGCTGCAGACTGGTGATTTTCTTAGGGAAGGACGGCGGCGTTTTCGCCTCTGGAACAGGAGGATTTGACAATGAACGTCAGGATTTTAGCGATAACCTCACGAAGGACTGAACCAGCTAGTTCCATATTGTCGCTTTTGAACAAAGCGCTAGATTGCAAATGTGCGAATTTGGTATATATATATACTTATCTCAATGAAAGATGTTTCTTATCCGTTGATTGCACCACTTACAAATACAATCACTATGAATCATAAATGTCTAAATGAAATTAGAGGCAGATTAGAAAGGGCTGAAGACGGTGTGATGGAGAGGTTAGATGATGATCCTTTTCAATAAGAATTAGAGGCTAAAGTTTGGAGTCTTGGGGACAGATGATCACCTTGGACACTGAGCCTGCAGGTGGAGGAGGCAGATCCGATCCGATTCTCCGCCTTGCAGGTGTATTCCCCGATGTCGGCCTTGGAGGCTTTGCTCAGCTTCAGACAGGCAACACCTTTACTGTACTCTAACTTACAGGTGGGGCTGGACCTCACTTTGCCGTCGGCTTTGAACCAAGACACCTTGATCTCAGGTGTGCCGGCCACATGGCACTTCAGACACACCGCGTCTCCTGCAGTCACCTCCATGGGTTCCAAAGTCTCAACGAAATAGGGCGGTTCTACAGCAGCAGATACGCACCGTTCAGACAAACCATAAGAAAAAAACCATTTCAAGCAGTCACATGTACGACAGGTCTACTGAGTTAAAGGTGTTAGCTCACACAGAATAAACCAAATACAGACACAAGCCACTCTTTTGTTATCAGATAGAAGAAGGTCAACTAACCTAGAATGGACACAACTGCCTCACAGGTGTCCTTCCCAGCGTCATTGGACACTTCACAACAGTATTTCCCACCAGCCTCTTTGTCATCAGTGCTCAGACACTCCAAGATACAGGAGCTTTCAGTCGTGGTGATGTTGTGCTTATAAGAGGCAAAGATCTGCTGGCCGTCTTTGTACCAGTTCACCGTGATCTTAGGGCTCCCGGTGTACGTGCTCTCTAGCATCAACGGTTTGCCCTTCTCAACCGAAACATCCTTCAGCTTCTTAGAGAAGCGTGCCGGCTCTGAGTGACATAACCAAAGACAGCAGTTAGTTTACATTAGAACAGGGACATTATAAAGGGAAAATTACAGTTTGGGGAACTATTTAATGGTGCATGGAGATTATGGGACATTATGGGAAATGATTGTTTCATATTAAACTAACCTTTGACGGTCAGGTTAACGGGGCAGCTTTCCTTCCCTGCATCGTTAATGATCTGGCATGTGTACTCTCCAGCGTGGGACTTATCCACGCTGAAAAGCTCCAGAATAGCTTGGTTATCCTTCAAGGCAATGTCACAGCCTCTTCCAGGCACAATCTCCTTGGTTCCTCTGAACCACTTCAGTTTGAGAGGGGCACTGCCTTTCACCATGGCTGAGAAAGTCACTTTACTGCCTGGCATAGCTTCCACAGGCTGAGGCTGCACCACGAAAGACGGTGGTTCTGGGTACAAACAGAGAGTAGGGGCTTTCAGCATGGTGGAATATGAAAGTGAACCAGTTACATGACTACTTCACTACGAGCCAACTGATTGCAGTAACAAAACAAGCTAAAATACACTTAACAAGTCACTGATAAGACTAACGACAGGCACTGCACGGCCCACACCGACAACATGCAGTCTCCATAGTTACTGACCTTTCACAATGAAAGAGGCACTGGTTTCACTGGATCCAGCCTTGTTGACGGCTTTGCATTTATACACTCCAGAGTCTGACAACTTAAGAGTGGGCACCTTCAGCGTGCAGCTGTTGTCACTGAATGCAATCTCATAATTGGGGCCACTCTGTACCTCCTCCCCGTCATGGTACCATGAGACAGTGAAAGGCGGGGAGCCAGACACTTTGCATTCCATTTCTCCAGCATTTCCAACAATTGTATTACAATCCTTCAATTTCCTTGAGAATGTTGGAGGTATGATCTTATCTGTTTGGGAGGGAAAGCAGTAGGAACGAGTGCATCAGGGGAGACAGATACAAACACAAATATAGTTATGCTGCCATCAAATTACAGGTAGGAAGTAGACACCAACCTAGGACAGTGAGGTTTATTTTACTCAGGTCCCTTCCAACCTCGTTTTTAACCTCAAATGTGTATTCTCCCGTGTCTATCCTTTCTGCTGAGAGGACCTTCAGGCTGGATATCATCTTAGAGAAGGAGATTTTGTATTTCCTCCCTGAGGCCAGTTCAATACCGTCCTTGAACCATTTAGGTACGAGCTCTGGGGTTCCACACACTTTGACCTCTAGGGCGGCCATATCACCTGCCGTCACACTCAGTGCATCAGGCTTATCCACTATCTTAGCAGGTTCTGAAAATCAAGAGAGAAGGGCAGAAAGAAAGTCTTATGAAACCTGGAGCAGAAGGAAAACAAAGAACTGCAAGAGAAAGAGAGAATTACATGGTTACAAACCTAGAACAGTCAAGTTAGCAAAACATTCCACATTCCCAGCATCGTTTTTGAGCTGGCAGGTGTATTTGCCTGCCGTGGTTGCGTCAGCCTTAAAGACTTTAAGAGTGACCTGGTTGTTCTCAAAGGTGATTTTCCTGTTGTCACCGTCCCTGAGAATGTGATCCTTGTCCTGAACCCAGGACACAGTAATGGGTTCAGAGCCTTTAACAGTGGCCACAAGGGTCACCTCCTCTCCCAATATCACTGTCATGTTTGACAGTTTCTTCACAAACGATGGTGGCTCTGAAGAGAGGAAAAAACAACGCAAAGGCAAAGTCAGCAAGGTGACAGCAATCCGCAAATCTAACATTAATGATTTTCATTTGAGATCATCGCATTTCTACTGACCTCTGAGATTAACTGATGTCTGGCAGGTTTCACTTCCTACACTGTTTGACACTTTGCACTCGTATTCGCCGGCTTCAGAGAGCTCTATCCCAATGATATGCAGCGTAGCTGAGCTGCCCTCGCTCACCATCTTATACTTCCTGCTCTCCATCAGCTGCATCCTGTTTTTGAACCAGGTGACCTGGAAAGGAGCTGTACCGCTCATCTCACAGTATAGACTCACGTCCTTACCCTTCAGCCCTTCGACGGGCTGGGGAACTTTGACGAAAGACGGTGGGTCTACAAAAAGATCGGAAAACTGTTTAGAGGCATACAGGACAAAGAAGCCATCATGAAACCAGTGTAATTTCTCTTTGTAACTTTCCTTGAATCACTGATATCTCAATGACACACTGGAGACGAAATTGATCAGCCAATGCGTCAGAAAGATACGAGCAGGAACAGTAAACACAATGAAAAATGGAGATCATGATGACTATGCAGTCACTAAAGGCTGACCTTTAACGGTAAGCGTGGTGCTGCAGCTGACACTGCCAGCATCATTCTGAGCTTCGCAGGTGTAAACTCCATCATCATCAAAGCTGGTGGTGAGCAGTTCCAGGACTGCTATGGAGTCAACAAATGATGTCCTGTAGTTGCCTCCGTCCGTGACCTTAGTGTCGTGTTTGTACCAGGTCATTTTCAGAGGAGCTGTGCCACTGACTTTGCACTCCAGGCGGAGTGGCTCACCCTGTTTCACAAACTTAGTGGCTGGGAGTTTCAGCACAAACTCAGGTGGTTCTGGAAAGCCAAAATATAAACAGGTTAGTTACTAGAAGCATGTGGGACATTTAACAAATGGTTATTAGAGACAGAAGGTAAGCTGAAGAGATGAGCTGAGAGGAGCAGAGCGTGATGTGTTAGCAGCACAGGGAGAGGACGGCTGTGGAGAAGCAGGTGCAACACAAACAAAGGCAAACAGTTCACGATGAGAAGCTGCAGCAGTGAAAGAGCTTTAAGAAATGATGAAGCTGCAGTGAAAAAGAGGAAGTGTTGCAGAGCGGGGAACACTGAACACCCAATGTCACAACAAAGTCACTGTTTCCTGCCAGTGATGCGGGTGTGAGATGAAGGCAGCCAAGCAAGAATTGATTTAAAAGATATAAATCCAACCTTTGACGGTTAAGTCTGCACTGCAGCGTACAGAGCCAGCCTCGTTGCTGACTTGGCAAGAGTAAACTCCACTCTGGGCAACGACCACTGAGAAGAGCTCTAAGAAGCAAGACAGTCCCTCCAGTCCTGTGAAACACGCGGGCCCAGTCATGAGCTCACTGTCATCCTTGAACCATTTGACTGTGAAGGGAGCTGTTCCTTTAAATGTGCCTTTGAAGCGTACGGTGGTGTTGGGCAGAGCGGCCTGGGACTCAGGCAGCGCCACAAAACTGGGAGGCTCTGAAGAGAACAAGATGGACCAGGTTAAAGAGGTACTCACCTTCACCAGAGCCTCTGCTATAAGATTATATGACCAATGACTTGGAGCGTTCTCTAACCTTTGACCCTGAGGGCTCCGCTGCATTCACAACTTCCTGCTTTGTTGGTCAGTTTGCAAGAGTAGGAGCCTGCGTCGGATCTCTCGAGCTGCTCGATCTCTACGGACACAGCGTTGTCCTGCTGAATGAGCTTGTGTTTTACACCGCTAGAGATTTTGCTCCCATCTTTCTGCCACTCCACAGAGATGGGGAGGGAGCCAGATATTTTGCAGCAGATTTGAACAAAGGTGCCCAATATCTCCTGCATTTCTGACAAGGGTTTCATGAAGCTTGGGGGAATTACTTGTTCTGTTACCAGAAGAACAATAACAAAATGATTAGATGGATATTCAACATATCTCTATGGACCATGGGAATATTTATGTATTTTGTTTTACCACCGACCTAATACGATCACTTTGACTTTGCAGGTGCAGCTACTGATGTGGTTCGCCACCTCAAAGACGTATTCTCCTTCATCCTCTCTCTGAGCCGACTGAATCTTTAGGCTGCTGATGTTCTTCTCAAAGCTAAGCTTGTGCTGCCTGATGGACTGCAGCTCCTTGCCACCTTTCATCCATTTCACTTTGAGCTCAGGAGAACCAGTTACTCTACAGTCCAGACTGACAGGGTCTCCGACTGTCACCTTTACCACCTCAGGCTTCTCTGTGATCTGAGGGGGCTCTACAATGCAAAACAAAGCGTCATGAAGTTGCTACTCAGATACTTGCATCCAATACAGGACTGATCAGAAAGCATGGATATACACTGACTTAATGATAACTCAAGCAAAGATATACCTTGCACCATGAGGGTGGCAAAGCACTTGTCCTGTCCTGCCTCGTTCACCACCTGGCAGGTGTATTTCCCGCTGTGACCCGCCTCGCAGGCAGGAATCCTGAGAGTGGCCACGTTGCTCTCAAATGTTCTCTCGATCTTTGGATCCTCCAAGATCCAGTTCTCATCTTTTTGCCATTGTACAGAGAGAGTGGGAGAACCCTTCACAACGCACTGAAACTCCGCCATTTTGCCCAGAACAGTGGCCGCGTTCTCAATCCTCTTGGTAAATGTTGGCGGTTCTATCAGTAAACCAATTAAATATTAATGTCAGTGGTCAGTTGTTGCCTCCAGTGATAAAAACATGAAAACATATTGATAATCAATTTAGACTGAAACTAACCTTTGATGTTTAGCGTAGTTTTACAAGTACAGCTTCCCACCTCATTAGCAACTGTACACTGGTATTCACCCAAATCTACAGCGTCACATTTCTGCACCTCTAGACTCACGGTGCCATTGACCTGGGAGAAGCTGTGCTTCGCACTGGGTCTGATCTCCTTCATGTCTTTGTGCCATGTTATCTCAAACGGAGCTGTTCCAGTGACCTGGCACTCAAAACAGGCACTGCAGCCCTTGACCACATCAGCCGGGGCCAGCTGTCTAACAAATGATGGTGTCTCTGGGATGAGAGAAAACAGATCAGTCATCCAGATTCGGAACAGGGATCTGTGCATCTTATACTACAGACATCAGCTCTATCAACAGCTACTGCAGTGGTTCCCAACTCCAGTCCTCGGGACCCGGAGCTGCTTTACAGTTTCCTATCCCACCTGCTAGTCAACAGACCTGCTGTCCTGCGTCTCAATCAATCTGTGGCTCTTTATCACTCGGTGTTCTTGTGAATTCTTGTGTCCTCCACGATGTGTTTTATGTAATATCTAACCGCCGAAGCTCAATTCCAAAACAAAAGAACGAAAAAAACGAGGACAGATAAAGATCCCAGAAGTTTACTTGCCAGTTGAGGAAGCATCGGATTGAGATTTGACCTCAGAGAAGATTCATTGCGAGAACGACACATCACGTCCAAGCGGCGCTGTCGTCTACGGTACAGAGTCAGACTGTCAGGGAGCTTCTATGTTCTCTTTCATGAGAAGATCGTTCTCTCCGAGACGACTTGAGAAGAACTTTCCCTCCCAAGGCCTCAAGTATCGACTTGACATTATTGGATTTGATCATCAGCTTGAGGGCTAGAATGAAAAGCAGCAGAGCTCGGGCTCCTGAGGACTGCAGTTGGGAACCACTGAATTATTTTCTATGGTTGAAAGCAGCGTTTCCCCCCGGAATGTTTCCTGCAGGTGGGGAAAAGCCTCACTCACTCCATGTGACACGAAAACTCTAGTGTCAATTCTTTTAAGCAGGATAGGGGACACTCGAGGAGAGGTGACCCATCCTGCCTTCTCAGAGGTGGAAGGGAAAACACTGTTTCCAATTAGATATTTTAAAAGTTCCTATTTAAGCAGCTCCGCACCTTCTGACACAACTAACCTTTGACTTTGAGTTCCATGCTGCAGCTCTCACTACCAGCCTCATTACGAGCCTCACAGTAGTAAAGCCCACTGTCTTTGGTTTCTGCCCCGCTGACCTCCAGAGTGGCCACAGAGTTAACGAAGGCCATCTTGTATCTCTCACTGGGGCTGATTTCAGAACCTTCTCTGAACCAGTAGATGTCTATCTCAGGAGTCCCAGTCACCTGGCACTCAAACACTTTACTCTGACCGGGACGAACCACAGACACACGGTCGGGGGTCCGAGTGAACTTAGGAGGCTCTATGGAACAAAACGATAGGTGTAACCGTCAGATAGGTGATCGGGGGGCAAATCTGGTCACTGTGAGGCTGATAGGTAGACATAAAGACGGATAATCACCTTTGACGAAAAGTGCGGCCTGGCATGAAGTGGAGCCAACATCGTTCTGTATTTCACAGATATAATCTCCAGAATCTGAGGTTTTGGCAAAGAAGAGCTCCAGTGAACTGGAGGTGCTGTCTTTGACCACATTGCAGTCAGAGCTGGATAAAATCTCCTTGTTGTTTTTAAACCATTTAATGGTCAACGGTGGCGTGCCGGAGACCAGCACATTAAACTGGACCTTTGATCCAGGCAACACATTCATCGACTCGGACTTTTCGAGGACACATGGTGGCTCTGTAAGAAGAAATGACAACGGTTGTGACGGCTGTTTCTTATCCAAATATCGGGCGATGCTTGTGTCGTCTCAGACATATGCAACGACTCAAAAATATCGAGGAGAGAAAACGATTCTAACCTTTGACAAACAAGACTCCGGAACACTGGACAGTGCCAGCCTTGTTTTTAGCTATGCAGGTGTAGCTGCCGCTGTCTTTACTATCAAGACGAGAGATTTCCAGGAAAGCCACATTTTCAAAGAAAGTGCATTTGTGTTTCTCGTCAGTGTCGATCTCTTTCTCATCTTTGTACCACTGTACTGTTATAGGCAGGGAGCCAGATACGAGACAGTCCAGATGAGCAAATGATCCTTTGATACCTTCCTTCTGCTTCAGCTTTCTCGTGAAAGACGGTTTAATGATCTGATCTATTGTATACAAAGTGCAAAAACAGCATACAGTAAGTTGATTGTATGAATAAAACAATTTCAGGAGAGAGGGTACAATTTTGTGATGAACTGACCTAGGACTGCAATTACTGCCTCACAAGAGCTGCGGCCGACATCATTTGAAACCTCAAAGGTGTATTCACCACTATCACTTTTCTCTGTTTTAATAATCTTCAGTATGGAGCTGGTGTCTGTGCTCTGCACTTTATATCTCTGGCCTGAGGTCAGCTGCTTGCCATCCTTCAGCCATCTGGCCTTTAGCGGTCTGGTGCCTGAGAATCTGCATTCAAGTGTAGCCGGGTCGCCCATGGTTACACTCACGGACTCTGCCTGTTCTGAGATTCTTGCTGGCACTGGGATAACAAACGATTCAAAACTTAATCAGCTACTATTCAGTGTTAATGCAACAGGTACAGCATCATGCTTGACACAACAAAAGCAAGTGGTGTTAGATAGAAAAGGCCACAAATGTCCCACAAACCTGTGACTATGAGCACAGCAGCACATCGCTGAGTCCCGGCTTCGTTCTGCGCCTGACACACATATTTTCCACCATGTGATATCTGAGCATTTTTCAAATTCAACACAGCAGCTTTGGTTTCATAGGACATCTTAATGTGCTCGTCTTCTGTGAGCTCACGATCATCCTTGATCCAGGACACAGTTATGGGCAGTGATCCAGACAACATGCACTGCATAGAGACCTCAGATCCCACTATGGAGGTCATATCCTCTAGTCTCTGAACGAACGATGGCGGTTCTAGTGGGAGAAGACCACAGATCAGAATGCAGGCACAAGCATAGGTGATCGAAATTGTAATTCTTTATGGCCCTCATCTATTGGCTGTCTAAATGGGAAACCGAATACAGATCGATCAATTTAAGTCTTTTTTTATAGTAAATGACACGGCCCTGTCAACTGACCTTTCAGTAATATGTGGCAAGAAGAAGACGTCTCTCCAACATCATTTGCTACGACGCACTGGTACTTCCCAGCGTCTCCAGCCTCACACTTTGAGAGCTCAAGAGTAATGGTGCCATTCTGGACACTGATCTTATGCCTTCTGTCATTTCTGATCAACTTATCATTGTGGTAGCAGCTTATTTCAAATGGAGCAGAGCCTGAAACGGTTCCTTCCAAGATAATGTCAGATCCCTGTACGAGCTGAGCGTGTTCAAACGGCCTCACAAATGTTGGAGGCTCTATAATAGAGGAAGAGATAGTATTGTTACGTAAAGGCAGTAAGGGTCAGTGGGTAAAATCTGTGATTCTGAACACTGAACCAACCTTTGACTGTCACTGTGCTGCTGCAGCGGTCACTGCCAGCCTCGCTGGATGCCACACACACATAATCTCCACTATCCTCTACTGTACAGGTCACTATCTCCAGAGAAGCCACTGAGTTGGCGAAATACATTGTGTGTCTGTGGTCCGGACTGATTTCTGAGCCGTTGTTAAACCACTTGATACTAATCTCAGGGCTGCCCTGCACTTTGCACGACAACTTCAGAGGTTGTCCATTTTTCACCAGTTGCAAAGGCTCGAGCTTCATTGAAAACGTTGGCGGTTCTGTAAATTAATAGTAAGAATTAGGGGGAAAGACAAGAGGTTAAGAAAAAGTAGCACAGCTTGTGATTTTGAAAAGAAGGAAACGGCACCTTTGACAAAGAGGGCTGCGGTGCAGTCCACCTTCCCAGCATCGTTGGATACTTGGCATGTGTATTTAGCAGAGTCAGCGGGTTTCACTGAGTGAAGCTCCAAGGAGCTTGAAGAGGAATCTTTCTTTATGA
>OMOV01035211.1:6754-19338 GCA_900312565.1 Beryx splendens | reverse complement strand
TGGTGTGTGTGTGTGTGTATTACTGCTCCAGCCTCATTGCAGCGAGTAATATGAAGAGAGATAGCACTTGGTTTCTCGAAATTGTTGTTTGGCTCAATCCACTTTGGCTTATCTTATCCTTGAAAATGGGGTGGTGCTAGCCTGGTTCTTTATCTTTTAGCGCTGACAGACGGCTGCCTGTTTGCTGCCTCTTAATAGATATGTTCATCCAGACCTCATTCTGCCTAATACGGTTGTGACATTCCAATGGCAATTTATAGTTGCCACCAGTTATGTGCAAAACAGTTATTTTTAAATTTTGGATGTACTATACTTCTCATTCAATACATCAGCTCTCCTCATCACATGAGGCTATTATTGATGTGGTCCTATGCATGTAGGCCCACTGTGACGTGAAGCTCAAACGGTACACAGGTCACAAGCCCCACAACGTCCTCAGAGGTGTTGAATTCTTATGACCTTTCATAATTAGCAGATCGAATACATTATACAAAACTGGAGAAGATTAAAACATGCGTAGCCTGACCCATTTCAACAGATCCCAGGCATTTAACATTACTCACCACTCAACCTTAACGTTTTCAGCACTTTAATATTTCAATATCTCATTTGAGCCACTGCATGAGCTGGATCATTCCTTACGCTCCCAGTGACATTTCATCTCTGCTGCCTGCGCAACGGGATGAAAGACCTGGTGCTCTAGTGGTTTTACCATCAGATGACGAGGACAGCCAGCCAGAGACTAGTTTTTAGAATTATAATTTTAGTAGCATTATAAATTTCACTGAAAATGACCTACAGAACAAATCAGACTCCAATGCTTTAATTTAATGGGGAAAAAGAAGGATAGTCGCTCTATATTGTCAATCAAGGATCAAAATTGTGCCGGGTGCTCTTGGAAAACGGGAAAAAAAGTAACTACTAAACGAGTACTAAAAACAAAAGTGACAGAATACGGAAACTTAACCAGAGGGAAGCTTTTTGGATCCATCGACTGGATGCGTTACAGTATCCTGGTCTCAGTGAGGAAATAGACTTCACATGTTTTCTGTCATTTTTCTTTTTTCTCACAGCCTATCAAAAACATATGGGTACCTATTTCCTATTTATGATGCGCATGTAATATTTTTGTGTAATCTCATCTCATGTTATTTCTTGAATTGATATTTTTTCATTATTTTCAATTTGTGTCACCTGTCATGTAATTTTCTGGGTCATGTGACTGCCTCCCATTGGCTGTTGCTATTATATAGGTGAGGCCACACCTGGGTTGTCTGTGTTTAAAGCCCCGAAGAAGACTTGTAGTGGTCGAAACATGGTTGCTTTTTTTTTAACGATTTAGCCACTACAATAAAGGCTTTTTAAATATTTCCTTCCTTGGTGTTATACTTTTATATTTGGAGTGCCGGGATTGTCCTTTTGTTTTTAGTGCTTTATTTAATGCTTTAAGCTTTATTACCAACTCAACTTGAGCCCTTTGGTTCATCGGTGAAGTTGCAGCACACTTCCTTTCCATCACTATGGAGTTAATAGGAAAGAAGTGGGTAAGTGCAAACCAGTACAGCTTTATGGCATTTTCATCACACGACTCAATTTAGTGACACTGCTAACTTATACATTCATTTGCACTTATATCCATACCGAGCAAACCTTTAGGTGATTGTAATCACCCCCTATTATAACCACTCTTCCCTTCTATCAGCTGTTTTGTACGTCCTTGTTGTGCAAGAAAAGAGAGATGCTTATTTCTTACATTCTGCAAAATAAGATCAGGTTTGTTTTATAGTTTTTTCATCTGAGATTACTTGGGAGTCTTAATTGTTGTTGGACTACAATTCAAAAGGAGTTTTCTTTTCCTTCCTGCCCTCTTTCCATTCTCCCCTCATTCTCCAATCTCATCAGCAGTGCTGCCTGAGCTCTTGCACAATTTAGAGTGGCACTGGACCGTCATTCACATTAGTGCTAAATCTTCCATTTGGTCGCTATTGACATAATTGGAAATGATTCCAATAATGTCTTTCCAAAATAGCAATTAAGAGCAGTGAAGCCTTAGGCAACCAGTGAAGACCACATTGAGAAGGACGGCGGGGTAAAACCGAGGAGAAGAGGGAGAGAAAAAGAAAAGAGAAAGCTTTTGTGAGGCCAGCCAAGCAGTGATTGCTCTGCACAGTTGAGCAGTGGAGATAAGCCACAAAGCAGATGCTTGCATATCAAGTGCTTGCATTAGTTGCCACATTCCAAACAGCTGACTCACAGCTCAGATTTGTGGGAGGGCAGGGGTGTCTGTTGTGTGTAGATGTGTTTTCATGTGTGTGTGTGTGTGTGTGGCTGAGAGTGTACCAGTGTGTGTATTTGGGGGTGTGTGGGATTTGAAGGTCTTCAAGACAAAGGCAAACGTCTTTCAGAGGGTCCTGGTCTGGTCGTTACCCTTGCGCAGCCTCTGCGACAGGAGCAGAACTGGAGGCATCGATCATGTGTGACTCTGTGACCGGTGGAGCCATTCAAGGTGCTAAGGGAGACAGATCCGTGGTCCATGGCTAACTTTAACGATAAAGACCTGATTGAAAACTGAAATATAGTGCCACTGTGTGCTGACATTAGTGAAAGGCTGGAGGTGCTGATGTTACTGTGGCAAAACAACTGGGCTGAGCTCTTCTTCCTGCACTGGGGATTTTACTGTGGTGGTAGCTCCGTGCATAGATCAACAAGGGGGAAAAAATGTGAATCGTATTTTCTGAAGCAGCATGCAAACGTGTCAGGGCCCATGCGACTCCATCAGATCAAATGATTTTGCTATGTGCTTTCCATCCTTGGCTGCACAGACAATTCTGCAGTATCATTCTCAATAATGGTTTTTCTTTTTCTGTCTGCAGCATTGATGCTTCCAATCATGTTTTCCTCCTTGTTCAATTTCCCCTGTTGTCAAGAAGTCTTGGGGAGGCTGGTTTCTCTGACACTTCCCTTTAAAATGTAATCTAAAGCCAATTTTCAGCGAAGACACACATACAACTGGCGAAATTAAGAACAGGCATATGCAGAGGATTTTATTTTCTGATTTTTGTGTTTGCTGTGATGTTATCATGTTCATTTAAAAAAACCAATAATAGGCAGATAGAGGATGTGGTTGGGTAGGAAGCAATCTGACATATTCCCAGTCAATTGCGATATGATTCCCAAAGCCCCATTTTCATACTGCAACAAAGTAATTACCATATACATGTGTCTGCGTCTCAGGAGAGCCATCTGGAGTCAATGAACGGATAGAGAAAGAGAAAAGACACAGGTGTGATAAGGCATAAAGGCAGCAAGGTTAAGGTGTACAGTGATTGCAAGAACATAGGCTTGATACCATTAATTGTTGTCTTGTTTAAGACAGCCATGGTATTTCCAGTGTTCATGCCTGAATAGGTGGTATCTTAAGATGCTCATAAACGTGATGTGTGAATATATAAGTTATGGAATGTGGTTGAGGATCTCTGTAAATGAAAGAAATCAAGAAGAGACCAGATGAGCGAAGTTGGCTTTGCCAGCACGTATGATTAGCAAAAACACTCTTATTGTTTGTATTTCTTTAAACCAATCACAATCGTCTTGGGTGGTGCTAAGCCGGGCGATGGTGCCCTTGCAAAATAGTGTTGGGGAACTTGTTTTTGTGGAACATTTGCATGTGGGGAGGCGAGCCCTGGCATTAAAATGACTAAATCCCCGCAAAAGAAAACGCCACACAAAACAGTAAAAGAACCAAGCAGGCCTGCCTTGCCATTTTCAGCGTGTAGGTTGCTAGCTTGGAGGATGTTGTTGTTGTTTCACGTAGCGACGGGGACTTTGAAAACGGTAACACGCAGAGGCGGAAGCGGAAGGGAGGAGAATTCCTTCGGAAATAGACGGCCAATGGCAGGCTTATACACACAGCCTACTTCCGCTGAGTCAGACTACTGAGTGCCTATAGGGTTGAACAGAGTGCCAGTGATTTTTCCATCGCTGATTAGGCAAATGCACACATCAAGATGAATGTGGTGCGAAAAACAGTTATTGATTTTGCCCATCTTGAGACACACTCTTCAAAGAAGTATTGAACCACTTCTAGGCATTGGCGCTGCAGAAGGATTTGTCTTTACAGGGTAACGGAGATGATGCTCACACCTTGCACGCCTGGTTGAGTCGACACTCACGAGACTTACTCCTAACCTTGCCATATTATAATTCAAAGAAGGTTGTGTAGTGCCTGGGAGATCGGGGGCAAGTTAGAGGAGTGCGGAGAGATAATTAGACAGGAAGGGGATTGAAATGGAGACAATATCCTAGTTATTTTATTTATTTACTTTTTACTTACTACTTTTTACTATTTACTTATTTACTTTTCCAGCAACAGGGGTCTACTCCCACTCAAAGAGATGCTCCTCAGGGCTTAGAGAGAAAGAGAGAGGAAAACTCTGCTTCTCGGGCGACTCAGGAAAAGGTTCAGCAAGCATAAGCGGAATAGAAGTAGAAAGGAGCGATGTTCGATCCTCTGAATAATGCATGCTGTTGCTTGGCCACGGTGCTGTACCTGACATTCAGCTTGTTTACCCAATAAAGAGCCTCCTCTCATCAAATCAGTATGGTGTTTAGGTGGGATCATCAGGTTATATAGATCTGACCAAGACCAAAAGACATGTCAGATGAAATCATTGAGCCTGAACTTTATTTCTTCTGGGTTTTTTTTATATGTCACTGCTCCCTAACCACCACTTCGCAGCAGTAGACACATACCATCATCCTTGGATCTTTCAGGAAATGCCACTTGAGATGGGGTTTAAGATTTTAGTGGGCTCTTTGTTCCACTGTTCACACCAACTCAACGTCTTTTCATGTAACCTACTCCACCTAACGAGCAAATGTGATCCTGTTGGCATTAATTCTCATGGCGCTGGTTCTAACAGTAGAAAACAGTACTGCAATGTTTTATCTTCCTAAGTGAAGGGAAAATCAGAGCCTGAACCAAAACGATGTTGTCATGTGAAAACCTCATAGCTCCAATTTTGGTGATTTTCATGTTTTAACGTCACTTCAAGGATTACATGCTCTATGGGTAGAGAAAATTATTTGACAGGACATATGAAGCCCTTTCAAAACCCTATTGGATAAATTCAAAAATGCATGGAAGTCTAGCTAAAACAAGGCTGTTCATCTATTTTTTTGTGATTGACCACTTACTTAACACTATCAGAATGTGAAATCCAGCCCATCCAGCCCATCCAGCCCAGTATTCTAAGCAGTGAAGTGACCAAGGTCTATACAATACCCACTTGAATATGGATTGAAAAGTACAACCCATTAAAAACAGAAAAGTATCTGTATAACACAGCAAAGTTCTATGTGTTATTTCAGATCTCAACTCAACTCAACTCAACTCAACTTTATTGTCCCACTAAGGGAAATTGGGTTTGCAGTCATGGTAAACCAAGCGGTCCACAACATCAATCAACAAAACAGAACAACACAACACAACACAACACAATACAAGATCATGCAGAGGGGCTCCTCACAAGTACCACTGTGATGATAAAGATCAAAACAATAGATTAAGCTAGTGTAAAAGGAATCTCCATATAATCATAGTCCTTATAGTACAGTGATTATTTGGAGTTCAGCAGACTAATGGCTACAAACAAGAGATGCCTTGATTCTCTTAGTCCTTCCACCTGGCACCCTAAAATGGCGGCCTGATGCCAACTACATAAATTCCCCATGTAGGGGGTGATCAGAACAGTCCAGAATGACTCTGGTCTTCCCAAGAACCCGTGTATGAGAAATGGCAGTGAGCTGGGCCTGTCTCAGTCCAATAATTTTGCTTGCCACACTGGTAAGGCTATTAAGTCTCTTCCTGTTTGAGAAGCTGAGATTGCCATACCATGCCACAATGCAGAAAGTTAAGACAGACTCAATAAAACTCTGATAAAAAAGAGTCATCATGGTATTATAAAAATAATTCATTTTCCTTAAAAAGAAAAGGCGCTGTTGTACTTTTTAAAAAAAACCATCCGCATTGGATTCAAAACACAGCTTTCTGTCAATAACAGTGCAGAGATATTTGTAGTTTTCCACCAGTTCAATATCAGAGCCTTTACTGACCGTCAAAGTGGGGCTGGGTGATAACTTTCTAAGGTCAACAATCATATCCTTGGTTTTTGTAACATTTAGGTGAAGGAAAGACTGATCACACCATGACACAGTCATCCACCACAGCTCCATGGTCTTGGTCCTGCCCCTGAAGAAGGCTAACAATAACAGAGTTGTCAGCAAATTTAATGATGTGCCTGTTTTCATAAGTACTCAGACAATCATTAGTATAATTTTGAGAAGGAGAGTTCTTGAGGAGAACCAGTGGAAGAGCAAAGCCAATTAGAATACGCACCATTGACCCTGACACATTGTGATCTATTAGTTAAAAAGTCTACTATCCAGCCAGTAATGTTAAGATCAAGTTTAAAAAGAGAAATATGTTTCTCTGCAAGTAGATGGAGCTGAATAATATTAAACACAGAGGAAAAATTAATGAATAAAAGTCTGGCGTGGGCGTTAGGGGTCCCAAGATGCTTAAACAAAATGTAAAGCGAGGTCAGGGTGGCATCCCCTACCCCTCTGCCCGCAAACTGTAGGGGGTCCAGGCTGTCCCCCAGATCTGCAATTGAGGCTGTAATTACTGATGTGTTGAGATCAGCTGATGAAAATATCTGATGCGGCTCCATCCAAAGTGAACTGCTGCAGTGCTATGATGCTTATGTTGCATCACTGGAATTCAACACAGTCCAGGGAACATTTCATAATGTCAGTCCATTTTGGTGCAATTTCATTTATTCACTATTATTTTTTTATTAACTGCTATACCCTTTCCTACGTTCAGTCCAGGTTTCCCCAGACAAGCCATGTGGCATCAGCCCCTAAATGAGTTGTTGCTGAAATGGTCGCCAGTCCGGCAGCGACTCAGGAACAACATCTATCTTGCATGACACGCATTTATATAAAGAAGCTTAACTTTCCAACTGCCTATGTGTTTAAAAAAAAAATCTTTTGTTGAATCATAAAGTTTCAAAGATGTATTGAGTAGCACACGACATACATCACTTTGACGTTATCTCTCACTTTGATTTATTTGCACATCCATAAGCCGACAATCTGTAAACAAGTGAATGCTGCATAAGCTTAGCCTTTTGATCTGACAGATCATTAAATTTATGACTTTGAGGGGAGCTTTGTACACAGCAGCCGGGCTGTGGACAGACTAATAAAGTGGAAAAACAAGCACAAAGAATAACAGTTTCCTCTGTGATAACAGTCTTGGGTGGAGTCCGCATTCAGGTAAAACAAAATCTAAATTTGAATGGTCCTCATAACGCAGGCCTTTATCAGGCATTCTGCTTTAGACTGGCTGAACTATGGAAATTCATCAGCAAACTGACATTATCATGGACGTCAAGAAAATGTATTCAGAATAATAGCAGAGAATAAGAAGTATAAAAATCAGATGACATTTCAGTGCAGCTATAATAAACATACAATAAATAAAATTCAGGGCAGGCATGAACCATCCTGCTGGTCTATCATGTAGCAAGGAAGGAGCCTCATCTCCTATTGTGTACAGTTATGACGGGTGACACATTTATTTACGGTAGATTTAAATGCAACTAAGACAGTAAATGTGTTTTTTTGAGAGCATAGATGAAAAAGTACACCATGTTGCATCAAGCCTACACACTTTATTCCGTCCATTCCCAAGTTGCCAATATTCACGTTGGGGTATTCCCATTTAATACACAGGCTTGTTATGTTTTTATTGGACAAGTTTATTTGGCAGGGAATGAAACATGCTATGCTAATGAGCCACAACAGGCTGTTGAGTGGGAATTCATTTGTAAATTGCTCCCGACCAATTTGAAAGGATTAATGATCAGATAAGACACAATAAACTTACCATGCAGAGCGAACCTTTCTGACCCGTGTTACACACTAACAATGAGGTTTCTAGAAGGGTTCATCAGGTGTGGCTCTGCTTGTTTATTTATTTATTTATTTATTTATTTTTACTCTTGACAACTCAATAAAGTTGTGAGAGTTGTTAATAGTTAAAGGCCAGCAGAATTCTGGCTCCTGAGGACCAGGATTGAGAACCGCTGTTATGAAAAACTCATAGTAGGACTCATTATGTGAGCAAAATATGTAAATTTGCCAATTTGTCCTGGGTTAAAATAGATTCTTGAATGCTAGGACTTCCAGAATAAGCTTTCTACATCTCTCAGATGGTCCCAAATGGTTAGAAATGGTTAGATGGACTTATCTCTGGGGTTCTGCAAAGAAATAGAGGTTTATACATTGCACATACAGTATGAGACACACATACACACACACTGTAAGATGTCATGTTGAACCTGAACAATTTAAATCCATTTAAATCAAAATGTTGCAGTATTTGCAGTGTTACTTTAGAGCAAATTACTGGAGGTGTCGGAGGTGTAATTCAGTGTTATTTGATTCTGGAACATGTTGTGGCTTTTAGTCCAACAGTGTGAGTGACAGCAGCAGGGACTCAGAGAGGATTAACTCAGTCTTTAATGTTTTCAAACTGCATGCAAAAGCTGCTGGGCTTGTCAGTAAAGACTGCTCCACAACATGCTACAAGGGAAGTAATGAGAAAGGTAAGTGGATTTTAGGGAAGGCTGCATGTCAAGCTCATTTTCATATATTCTAATGGCAATGTCAGCTGACCATGATGTGACTCACTGATAAACAAATGACGTCCGACTTATAATATAAATGACAACAAATTAAATGATTTGTCTGAATTAAAAAACCTGAAGCCTCAGAACAGAACATTCTAATTCCTTTTGCTGTATATAGCATAGAAACACATCCATTGCTACAAGCTGCCAAACCAAGAAAAGGCTTGGACGTTTTTGGTGCTGCTTAGCCTCATTTGGCACTGTGATTGACACCAGCTGATGTGCCAGCAGTGAGTGAAAGGGCATAATATGGGTTAAGTATTTTGGCACGGCATGTGATGCTTTGTGTATCTTGTGTCTGCAACATAATCAAATTAAACTATGATAAATAGATCAAGATAGGGTCGAATATATGGTGACACATCTAAACTACTGCTGTAGTCTGTTGCAAAGGTCACGATTGTTACTTTGGGGAAACAGCTCAGCCTGCATATAGAGTGGTCTTTTCGTCTTTTTTTAATTGCCAGGATTTATTTGCCATTAATGTCATTTATTATAGCTTATCAAACTTTAACTGGTTTAGCCTCTATCCATAGTGAATGAATCCAGAATAAGATATTAACATTTGTAATCTTCCTTTCCTTCACTTTTTATTTGCTGATCTGTTGCAAGGCAGGTGAATTGCATACTATATTAACCAAGCCATGGCAGCGAGGTAGTGTTATTAAATCACCAGATGATCGATATCAATCACATCTTATCGTTGTAGGACCAGGAGAGGAGGAGGGAGAGGGAGAGACGGTTATATTTGCTCTCGTTTTGAAGAAGAAAACATCTAATCCTGTTTATATTTCAAACAGTTCAATTTCACTGTCAGCCATCTCTGAAATTCAAAGAAAGCCCAGGAGAGGCTCTTGGAAAATGCTTAGGCCTGCAGTAGACAGCCATACAGCTTACTCGTGTGGAGTTAAAGGTAATCAGTCAGTCAAGCGGTAGCACACCTTTTTGTGTCACAAATAAACCTTGGCAGATTTCATGTGTGAAATCTCTATGTTTTTATTTTTTTATTTATTTTTTTGCAGGCAGAGCTAATTCTAGGTTCAGTTCGCCAGAAGTCCTGGTGTCAGGACTCAGACAAGGATGAGCCATGGGCAACTCCTGTCAAGGCTACTGTCTGTCTCTCTCTCTCTCTCTTTTGAATGCATTGAACATCCAAAGTGCCTCCTGAAACCTCAGGAATTTGACATATCCATCCAGGACTCCTGGTGTGATTTGCTGGCAGTAATTCACACACATTTGGCCAACATGCTGCTGTCAAAACAATGCTGGTAAAAACATTAAATCTCTATTTTCTCACAATGACAAAAACAAGCAGCTCCCAGCGTGAACACTGAGAGTTCATATCTGTCTCTGTTCACACACTCTGATGTAGCGGTATGCTGTTGGAAACAATTCTGTTAGATCTACTTCTCATTGGCTGAGTCAAGTTCAAATACTTGAATCCTTAGAAATACATAACGTTGACAGCATAGTTCATTTTGAAATGAATGCCCTTACTGAAAGTCATCGCTCTAACCGGTGCTTATGTACTTGCTTATGTACTTATGTGCTTATGTACACTTAGCAGCCAATTTGTTAGCTACTTTTCAAGGACCACATTGCTAGACGGAAGAATAATTAAATTATTTTATTGTAACAACACTTCTTAGCTGCTCTAAAATGACCGTAAAGCACAGCCTCTCCTGGCGTATTGGTTAGGCTGACTGATATACTGTACAATTGGACTTTCCCCAACTTTGTGTATCACCGCAGTATGCATGTTGTGTTTGAGGGAATTATAGTCAATATGTGTGAGACTGTTTATAGTGATTCAATAAAACATGTCATTTCATCATACTGTATACTATGAGATATTTGATCCCCTGCTTCACATAAAGTATGTACCCAGATGAGTTCTCATCCCTAAAGTTCTTTTTTCTCTGCTTTTACTTAGTCTGGTTCATCCTCAGTGGGAAATAAGGCCACAGTGATCTCCCTCCATATGGACTTCTGGTCTGCAGCAACATGGAGGGCCTGTTCCACGAAAGGTAAACCTATGATAGCTCTGTGTTACGTGTCTCATACCAGGTCTTTGGGTTGGCTGTGGTTACAGAAGCAGACCAGAAGGTTTCCCCAAGGTTGCTGCTGTAAATAACAATGTGTTCTTAGTTAAGTAGCTTGGTGAATAAAGCTAAAAAGACCCTCCCTCTCCTTCTTCCTGGTGGGGTTCAATGAAATCGGAATAATGTGATACTTTATTCATCCCTGGAGGGACATTTCCTGTTCGCTTCCATCCCTCGAGGGAGATCAGAGTGTGTGGGTCAGCTACAGGACAGAGCCCCTGGAGCTGCTGGGGATTCAATGTCTTGCTCCAGGACACTTCAGCAGGTGGCTTGTCTGAAATACGGTCTCCCTAAATGCTAGGCCCCCCTGCCGAAAAGCTATCTTAAGGAAACTGCTCTCATCTCTAGCATATGTCCCAGCCATTTTGGTAATTAGTGCTTTGGTACGGCTCTGTGTTTGATATTTTAATTGTCCAGAAGGTGCAGCAGATTATAAAGAGAAATCTGCTATTGTGCTTTCCTCATGCTGGTCTCACTGATATGCTGGCACAGCATTACACAGCTGTCTGGTGTTTAGATGGATTTTGTTTTATTGTGGTTGACATTATAAAAGTTACATATTGTGTCTACCCTCCATTAGTACTGCAGCAGCCTTTGCAGCCTATTCTTTCTCAAATATTCTCGGCTAAAAAAGAGCAAATCTGAAACTTCTAAACAATTCCTCTGAGGAATATTGCGGCAGTGATTCACTGCCACATGCAACGCAAGCGGTAATAAGTGGAATTTCACCTATTCCCAAGTCTTGCAATGCCATTTCCCTCTGCCTGTGTGGGAATTGGGGATATTATTAGAAATGCATTTACCATTAGAGCCAAAACAAATGTACTTGACTGATGTGCTGAGTGACTGAAGGTTAAAGCCTCTCTCCATTATCATGTAATCCTGCTCTGCAGTTTGTCACCAGATGGAGGTAGAGTAATAACCTCCCCTTCAGCATAGCTCATTCATAATACTCCCCAAACAGGAAAAATAGACTGACACTAAATCTTGTTAATAATTTGGCTTGGGGGAAAGCTGCGGCACAATGTATTCTTCATTTCAAAGAGCAATACTTTTATGGATTCAATTAACAACCAAGATAAAATGCCTTTGTAGTGGGAGATAATACAAAGAACATTTGTAAGGAACCTTGTAGAATGACTATTGAAGCGTGCTTATACAATGTCAGAGACTGTCAGCTCTGTGTTAGGATTTACCTTGTGCATTTGCTGAGAACTGAGAAGCCGATGAAGGGGAACAAAGCCTCGATGCCGAGGGATGATTAAAGCCCCAAATTTATGTTTGTCCAAACAAGTTCTCACTGTTGCAGGCTCCATTTAGATCAAAACATGTAATATATTTCCAAACCCAAGAGGTCAACAAAATATATTTGAGTTATGACTAGCTGCTAAGCACAAGAATGTAATCCTTGTGTTAACTCTCAGATCTCCAGAGCTCTGGGCTGAAATTCTGCTTAGAGACACACCTGGTGTTTGGAAGATGGTCGTTGGTCATCTCATTTGCTCCGGTGCTCCATGCTAACACCATGTTTGTGTGTTTGTAGGTGACCAGCATTATCTGAAAAGTGAGAAACTGAGAACTTATAGGAGCTCTAAAGCTAAATGGTAAGTACTGAAATTTTAAATATGTGGCGAAATCTGAATTTCTTTTGAAGGAGAGAGAGATCAAAATTACATGAAATATCCCAAATTATCATACTGTTTTGAACAACGATGGCACATTT
>OMOV01035048.1:0-11071 GCA_900312565.1 Beryx splendens | reverse complement strand
TTATGCCTTGTCTGCTAATTTACACCGGGCTGTGCTGCGAGGGCACGTGCCTGTTCATGTTGTTTATGTGGAAGCAGCAGACAAGGCATAAGGGGTTTGACACTCAACTTAACTCTCAGGTTCACTGAACTCTGAGGTCCAACATGACACAAACTTAACCTTCTCTGAAGCAAAAAAAAAAAAGAAAGAAAAAACTCGCATCACCCTCGGCTGTTCTGAGCGTCGCCCCGGGACAGAAAAAGAGCAGGTATTATTTAGAGGATCAGGCTGAGGTGCAGGGTGGCTGTGTGCTGTACAGACAGACAAATTGAGGCGGTGTTGCTGACACTAATTAGTAAGGGAGGCGAGGATCAGGAAGAGGGAAGAATGATCTGAATCATTTCAAAGGCTCGTCCCAGACAGAAGTGGCAAGGACAGCGGAGGAGAAGAAGCTGTGAGGCAGTAGCGCGCTGCACTACACTGTAACTAATGGATACTGGGTCTTCATGAGGCACAAGCCCTAACTGTCACACGCCTCTCTGTTTTATGTCTAAATGTGACTCCTGGGCCCTTTTCCTTCTCTCCTTCTCTCTCCTGTTCTATCTTTTCAAGAGGCGTAATTGCCCTCCGCAGCTGCTGGAAAACTAGAGGATAATTGAGAAAAAATGCTTCTGTTTGGACATAATTGCCTCGGCACAGAGAGCGGCTCGGACCCCCTTTGAGACTCCGGTACACTTTCTGCTCTAGTAAACAGGCTGATTCTGCAAGTGACGTGCGGAGGGGTTTTTTGGTACCGCGCGCCAACATGGAGAGAAGAAAATGAGATGTGTGAAAAGAAAATGAGAGTGAGATCAACTTTTCAATGAGTGATGTCAGAGTGGAGGATGGAAACTTCAGGGGTGAGAAGTAGATGGGCTGTGTAATGGCCACCCGGCTGATACAAGTGAAAAATAATGGAATGTTTTCTTTCTGCCGTAATAAGAAAGCACATGAAAAGTTAAATGACTGACAAATCGGGTAAGCTATTCAGTGTTTTTTTTTTTCAAATGATAAACAACAAAATGAATGAAATAAAATGAACAGGGAGAATAAAAAAACAAGAATCTCCTTTGTAAATCTTACAACTTCTTTGTAAGATTTCTCCGTCTTCACTGACACGTTGAGCTGTTGGTGCCACGGTACATCAGTACTCTCGATTTAGCCTTCGGTGAAGCGCCGCCCTCTGTCCTTATGCACACGCATAAAGAGTGATGATATTTTCATAACCCGGTTATGGTGAGGTAATAGGCTATAAAGGAAGGCCTCCGCCAACAGCTGCGGTCTGAATGACATTGGCCCCAGACCTCAGTATCAGGACTGGACCAAAAACGGACTGCACCCTTTTCCTCACACCTAGTCCATGAAATACGTTTCCTTTGCTAATAAATCCTCGCTAATTATCAAGATTAAGATTTAAAGGGTTGGATTTCTTTTGAAGGATATTTGTCCCTGTTGTCTCTGTTTGCTGCAAGCATTCAGTTAACAAATATCGAGCATCTGTTATCAGTCTTTTAGGTCTAGTTGAGCCCAACTAGGACGCATTCTGATTAAAACTGACCGTTAGTCAGAGTACCTGCTCATGAATACGTTATTGGACACCAACTTGATGTTTATTATGAAGAAAGAAAGAAAGAAAGAAAGAAAGAAAGAAAGAAAGAAAGAAAGAAAGAAAGAAAGAAAGAAAGAAAGAAAGAAAGAAAGAAAGAAAGAAAGAAGGGGTGGTGACTAAGAAAAATAGTCTGTAAGCTCCATTTCTCATTTTCTCCCTAATAATACTTTCCAGAAAGGGCCACACAATGAAAACAGCACTGATGACAGCAAGATTAAATACTTTGCTTTCAGTGGAAAGTGCACAGATTAATTGTTAATTAGACTTGTGAATGACTTTGAACTGGGAAAACATGGAGTGAACTATTAACCATGAATATACATGTAATTGAATTTGACAAACAGCGTAATGACAAAGTTAACAGACTGTATTTATGAATATACATAAATGCTCAGGAAATCCTGCCTTAGTCTTGAGTCAGTCATCTACATTACTCACTGGTGATGTTCTAATTAGCCATAGTACATAAAATAAACAGTGTTCGTAAACTTTATTTTAAAAAATGGATGGAAACAATTAACTTATGACTTCAATGGCCTGCAATTCTGTCAACATCTGTGTGTTCTCGCAGCTATGCACATGAAACATGAAGAGTTTGTGCATGGGGTGGCTGTCAATACAGTCTATACAGCCAAATGTGTAGACTTAAAAATGGCGAACATCATGATAGGTTGACAGTAATGTAAAATAGATGTTCTTCTTCGGGGCGCTGTCAATCCAAAAATAATCAGAATCAGATCATGATCCGTTTTGCTGGCCAAGTAGGTTTGAACATACAAGGAACTCAACTCGGCTCACATAGGTTACATTAAACCTAGAAGAAAAGTTATTTAAAATGTAGGGAATGTGTCACTTTTAGGAGTAAGATATAGTGTATAAATGGTATATAAAAATGTTGTTCTCTGTTGAAACTTGACTAACTGATGGAAACTAACTAATTGATGGAATTGGTGGAATTCAGCAGGCTAATAGAAAAAAAAATACATAGTTTGAGTAAGAATCTACAAAGGGGGGACATTTGTGTTTGTTGTGTTTTGCCTGGCCTCTCAGTGTGTGTCTGTGGTGCCTGTGGCTGGAATGGAGCCTTGGGGACAGTCAGGCCAGCCATCCAGAAGGAACAGGTGGCATAGTCCTGTAACCAGGCCTTTCCCTAATACCAGTGCGCCAGGGGGCATGGTGTTAACACTTTTACAGCTCCCCTGGGCGACATAAGAGCATTGAGGGGCCTGTGTAAGTGGGCCTGTGGTGACAGGTCACCTTGGCAGAGGGTGGCACTGTTTGCCTGGGCGCTGCGCCAGGTCACATGGGTCAAATCTGTGGACAGACGCTCGGCCTCGGCCTCAAGGTGCTGCTGGACCAAAGAGACCGACAGGTGGTTTGTCAGTAACTGTTCAAAAAAACCAAAACTGTTACTCTTTTACCATTCCACTATGGGCGGTGTCATTATAGAACTCGCTTACCGCTCACCACGCGTGCGTCAGCCATCAAGAATTGAACCTCGGCGATTTTTTCGCTTGGACACAGCCGTCGGATGCAACGCAACGCGGACGCAACGCAATGCGAGCAGTGGAGCATCTTTCACTGCTGGTAAAGGAATCATTCCTTTGATGGCTGACGGGAGATGGCAATGCCTGCTGCCCGATGGCTGTAGTGGAGCAGGGCTGTTAGTGTCAAAATAACTGTTAGCTTGAGAGTCAATGTCATCAATTAGAGCAAAACACCAGTTTTTTGGAGATTGGCCCGTCAATTTACCTAAGTCCATGCTAACACTTTAGCATACACTGTTGAGAGTGTAGACTCCATGCTACCACTTTGGACACTACAGTATGTTGAGTGATAGTAGCCTCCATGCTAAAACTTTAGACACTATGCTGAGTGACAGTAGGCTCCATGTTAACACTTTATCATACACTATGTTGAGTGATACTAGATTGCTGAATGAAGCTTGGTAAAACTTGGTGTATTCCTTTAAAGACACAACAGGCCCAAGGTTTAGAAAGCACCTTTGGCTTCACCAAACGTCTGAATGCAGTTTTTATGTGGCGCGACACCCAACTAAAGCTAATGTTGTGAATTTTACCTTTGACCATGTTTCATGTAGGACAAAGAGTGTCTGTAGGTTGTTTTTTTTAATGGCGAAGAAAAAAAAGTACTGCATGCAAACAAAATAAAAGGATTTAATCTTGGCTCATTGACACCGAGGTTAAAACGGTGTCTCTGTAAGACAAATGAAAGTAGAAAGCTTCAGGCTAACACATAAAAGAGCCCCGGGCAAAGAGACGAACCCTTTGATCCCCTCACATCCTGATGAAGCAAATATTCCAGTAGACCGCCTTGTTACCCCGTTTCTCCGCCGAATAGATAATGTGCAGCTTTTAATATGCAGAGCAGGGCTGAGGAGTAATGGATGATGACGGGATTACAGTAACCTGAATACAAAGAAGGGTTACTGTACCAGTTATTGAAAAATACACGGTAAGATTCATTTCACATTACATGTCCTTTTGGGGGACAAAAAGGCGTTCACTCATTGGATTACACAGAAACATGCTTATTGAATAACATTCTGACTGTGAAACACAAACATGATTTTTTTACACAACTTTATATAATGGTTAATTATGATTGTGGATATTGATGTAAATCTGTTCAAATAAGAATCTGTCACTTGGAATAAATGTTTTTTTGTAACTTCTTTTAAAGGGAAAGTAATAAGAACTGGAAGCAAGATTACTGAGCTGCAGTAGGCCTACTGGGTGGATTATTGCCGTTTCCAGTTTTAAGACTGTAATCAGTAGCCTAATAGTGGATTACATTCTCAAAGTAACCATCCCATCCCTGTGTAGAGCTATATATCAAACATCATACAAACCATTGGTTTAAATAGAGTACACTAGTACCAGTACCAATGCCATACCAGTACAATGCTTCGTCCTAGTGTGGGCCATACTGATTCCTCTCAAAAAGAAACATTATAAAGCAATCAAAAACATCAGTCACAGCTCCCCGCTTTAATCTGAAAACACGTTTGGGACCTTGGAACTCAACCTCTAGATCTAAAAGAGTGAGGTTTCCATTCAGCTACTTTTAGCCGCTGGCTTCCACATATTAGCCAAATAAACTCATCAAACCAACGTGAATGATGAATGTCCATCCTCATGCAGCTCGCATAAAAGGAGACATCAAAAGCATCAAAGGCTTATAAAAACTCCTGCCTAGAAAGTTTATCCAATAACCTGTTAGCTCATCAGTGCAGGACCGAGTAGCTTTTCGGAAGATAAAGCCCATGCAAGATTTATGCATCAGCTTCAGAGGAGCTCTCTGAAGGCTAGAATTTCACAGGCAAATAAGGTTAAGCACAAGCTGTTGCTCAGATCACTGTTAATGTGTAAGTAACAGAAGTTTGCCTGCAGTGATATATATTGGCTGTCAACAGAAATTACAAGTAACATTCTCCTGGCTAAACTCTATGGGCTGGCTTGGATTAGTATGTTAAGTACTTCATTTGTTCTGCAAAGACTGCGAAGTCTAGCCTGGCCAGTGAAACACACTGTAGCCTATATGAATTAAAATATATGACCAAAAATGATTTTTTTAAGGCAGTAAACTGATGTTGTTAATGTTGGTACTGAAAATCAGTCTTATATTATGTGTTGTAATGGGTTATGAAAGTTGCACAACGTTTATTTTTAGTTTAGTTTAAGTTTAGTTTAAAATTTTTAACATTTAGTTAAATTCTGCACTGTGGTTTTAAAGTTGGAGCAGTTTTTTGAGGTGCATTCAATTCTGCATGTCTGTCTCATGCCTATAAATCAGATATTAAAGAAAACTATGCTATTTTTTTAACCTTTCAATAGGTTTAGATTTGGTCTTGGTCTCCCAGAGCTAATATACAGTACGGTCCTGTACACCCTGGGGCGGCGGTGACACAGCAGGTTATTGAGGAACCAGCCAGTCTATCAAAATTATGAGCAATATCGACCCGCCGAAGAGAGAGATCATACATCAGCAGGGTATATTGCTCTTTCATAAGTTCAACAAACGTGTATTGTCTCCAAACAAATTCCATCATCTAACACAATACCAAGTTTCACAGAACCATCACAGCAACAATTACAGGGGACAAACTGGCACAATACAGCTATTGAGAATGGTTATATAAGCCACAGGCTCACGGCCAAGCTGTCCCCATCTGTTACTTTCTTTCACCTGCACAGTGATGTCTGTAATCTGACGGTCTCTGGCGCTACACAAGAAATAGATGAAGAAATGTAAAAAATGGGTTTGCTTATTTCATCAGTTTCTCCATAGGCCTATACCCTCTGTTAAATATGTCCGTATAGACGACATGCCGTCCTATAGGAGGCTCGTCTGGAGCTTTTCTCTGCCGTCGCTGGCTGGACGATTGCAGGAAGTCAATCATTCCTTCCCGCAGGAGCCTTTGCGTACTCCTCCCTAATATCCCTGGCCCCGGCTCCAGAGGCGGAGGGCATAAATCTCTCCCCTTAAGAGATTACACACTATTAAAGGCATACGATCCAGGTTAGATGGAAAGCAGAGCTGTGGAGGGGGCCGAGAAAAAGACTCCAGCTCGCCTGGAATGACTCTGGCTGACACACTGGCCCCATTCTCCGCCATGCTCTCAGACCTATGTGCGGGCTTATTACCGGAGCTGTGCGGGCATGTTTGATAGCTGATTGTCAAAATGCAATCTCGCGTTGTATATCAAGTTTAAGGGATGGGTCATAGTGTATCTATAAATGTATGAAGTAACATAATGGCCCGGTGACCTACATAGTCAGGCAGGACTGTACAAGGGAAACCTTTTTATGGTACATGATTCTGTGCTCTCAGATGTACAGCACATCAAGGGCCACGGCTAAGTCAGATATATGGCACATCACGGTGCAAAAACTGATAAAGTGGTACCACATTGACAGCCGGTTATGAAGACAATCTGTGTGTAGAAGAAAAACAGTGTATTACTCTTCACCCGGCTCACCAGCACTCATTTGCGCTCTCAACACGGCAGCCACTTGCTCGGGCTATTCTGAATCCACGCTGATGAGCTGACATCTGGATGGGAAGTGCTGAGTGGTCTTAACGAGTCCCCGTTGTCTCTGTTTGGATGGTCACAATCAGCATTAAATGTGAACCACTGATGAATGCTGAGCTACTGTCCCGCGCCCCAGGAGCAGAACACCATGAATAAGAAAGCTTTATCAAGTGTTTATTGCATCTGCTGATAAAGAAGGGGGGGGAGGGGGAGGATAACACATTGAGTTCTAGGGAAAACAGAAAAGAAGATTAAAAAATGACATGGCCATGATGGATCTAGCTCTATATAAACCACACTGAGGATAGATTAATTCTGAGCTATTTGTGGACAAACCTTTGTCCTTAGAGTGTAACCCCCAGGCTGTTGTGTTTTGCTGACTGACAGGTGAGTCAGAGGTGAGATCTGGAGGTGATAATCTCCTTATCTGATTTTCCTACCTCTGACACACCCTGAGAGCTGTCCTGACGCCTACCCTTCACCTATATGACACTTGTTAAATGCACACACACACACAAACACACACAAAGGCATCACTTCTTGATTGCCTATGGAAAACGGCATGAACGACATGTCTAACGGTGTCTACATGACCACAGTAAAAAACGAAACGGGAAAAATAAACACATGCCGTGTGCTTGCGGTTGCTAAACGCACTCCGACACTCGGCGAAACGCTCGCCTTCTGACAGTCGCACAAAAGCTGCACTGTTTAAAACAAAACATCAGAATGTGCGAGAGGCCCCAGATTTCACTTGGCTTCCCCCCAAGCTCTCCAATGGCTCATCAAAGTGAGAATAAGGAAGGAACTCCGCTGCGGTTTCATGGCAAGCTCAAACATGGACTCAGCCTTTGGGAGGATGTTTGAAAAATTGCCATCTTCGCTCCTTTTTTTTTTTTTTTTTCTCATCCAGGGGGTCGTAGTCTGAATCGGAGAGAAAGAGACATAGCAGTACCATAAAAATGTGTTGGAAAATCATGTCTTGAGCATGTAGTGTGGTAAGAAATCATTTATCGACAGTCGAGGCCGTTTTGTGTCTAGAATAAGAACCTCCACACCTCATCTGGAGTTAATACCACTTGGCAACGGAGTGCCTCTAACACCAGGCTGCGTAACTCCCAAGGGTGGAGCTGATGGATCAAGACAAGTCTGTTAATGTATCTGTCCCTGGGAGGGTGGGAAGGTGGGAGTGAGGGAGGCGGCTGGCCAGTCAAGCAGCCAGGCAGCCAGGCAGGCCAAGGTCCCTGGGTGGCAGCGTGACAGACAGGGGGGGAGGTGGCTGGACGAGGTGCCTGGGAACCTTGCTCTGAGAGGATGACAGCTCTATAAGTCAGGCCCTGATAAAGCAGTCAGGAGTGACAATCTCCGGGCCCCAGCCAGCGCAGCGTCCGTCCTGCTCAGATAAACTCAGACAGGCCATCCATCAGGCCGGAGACAGAGAGCTGGACCTGCTCTCCCGCCTCAATAGAAAAGTCTCAATGACCAGCCGCCGCTGGAATGCGCTGAGCCTCTCGCTTTCTCGAGACGTGCAGAGGCGGGAGGAACAAAGATGGCAGTGAACCCTCTCCGGGGGGATCATGCATGGAGAGAGCGGTGGGAGTGTGTGACACGAACCCTGTTAGGAGGTAGAGCTGCCACCTCTCAGGGTGAAAGGGTGGGGACGGGAGTTGACAATGGCGGCGATAGGACGCGTCCCGAGCTGAGGGGACCACCAACACTAGACAGCCATCATGGCGTAATGAGAATGTGATAAGCCATGGAAAAGCGCGAATGTCACACAGTGCATTCCACACGTCAAGCCTGCGCAAAGGCGGACAAAGCCAGTGTCAGTAGGAAATGAAAGAAAATACCATCTCGAATTCCCCGTTTAAAAAGGACGTTTGGATACAACGAAGTTGCAAAATCTCAGATAGAAAAGGTCTCGAGCGAAGAAACCACGATGTAATTCATGACAAAAGCCTGTGGGAGTTGATGCACATAAAAGAAAGCATCACTTTTGAAATGAGACACGGCCAAGAATCTTATGAATGCACAATACTCTGAGTGCGATTATTCAGTACAGACAGGAAAAGGCACTTCACAAAGTTCTTCTGCAACCTCTCTCTCTCTCTCTCTCTCTCTCTCTCTCTCTCTCTCTCTCTCTCTCTCTCTCTGTCTCTGTGCTCTGTCTATATCCCCACAGCTTTGTGTCATGGTCTAAGGCCAGGAACTTGTCTGGCTACGGCTCCAAAGAAAATACAACCAATTTCACAAGAACAAACAATAATTTCCCTCTCTTGGTTTACTCAGCATTAGCCTGTTTGAGTTGCACGTGACAGGAATAGCGGGAGAGCTTTACATGGGTAAGGACCGGGGAATAAGTACAGTTTGATTCTGTTGGAAGATGTTGGATTATTAACATTTTCCGAGCGGCAGATTCATTTGGATGTAAAACATTCATCTATTGATACATTTATTCAAATATCAGTACATCCAAATATCAATTGAATACCAAAACATAGTCTGATATATGTCATTTTGAGCCAGAGAGGAACACTTCCAAAAAATGAGTTCATTGTTTGCCTCATGTTTACAGTGGCTGGTTAATGTTTCCGATTAGCTATGGAACTGAGAGCTGGGAGTGCGTAGCTGCTTAGACGGCCCTGTCACTGGCATCTGGTGTGTCTCATTAGGGCTGAGTACTGAAAAATGATACTGATATTACATTGTTTTTAGTACCAATATTGATTCATAGATAATAAACGATATCAGAAGGAAGTCAGAACTGTTTGATTCTGCAGATCATCACTTTATCATGGTGTTCTAATATTAAGAAAAGCAAAAGATACACAGAAACAAGCCTGATTTATTATGACGCATTCTCATTTTACATGCTAAAGTATTTTTAAAAAAGCTTCACTTCAGAGCTGGTGTTGAGTCTATTATTAGAGTTGGCACCAGTACCATAACCTTCCGGTGATTCCCTATCCCGGGACACCAGGTTATTGTTTACCATCAAGCACAAGGTGTCACCCTGGGGGAGAGCTGTGGCCTGGCACTGAGTCGTACTCCAACAGAAATAGCAACTTGTCCTCATTCGGGGGGTCAAATGCCAACACCAAGGAAATAGCATTCCTGCAAAACAATAGCATTCCAGTCCTGCTTCATCATGTTACACTTTACAGAATGACTTTCTGTTAAAAGACATGCAAGTGCTGTGCGCAAATGTTGATCTGTAAGCACTATTCTAGCAACCTTTAATCACGTCTCGGAAATGTTTTTACCTTGGCAGCCGAGTGAGTGTGAAGAACATGCTAACCACGTCGAAGAACGTAATTCTTTCTTCAGCTGTGATTGCAATGCTTCGTCTCCTTTCCTGTGTATCCAAATGCTTTTCTTCGTCAGATCTTGTTCAAACACTTCTTTAATTACACAAAAACACATAGGGGCGGTTGAACAGGCAATCCTTCACACTAAACACGGCAACAGAATTAATGACTGGAAAGTTTGCTTTGGAAAAGCCTCAACGACAACACGCAAAAGCAAAGTTGCCACTTGGAAACCATTGCAGTCAAGTTGGTGAAATTTAAATGGACAGTCCATTAAACTCACACATACACAATGCAGTGTGGAAAACATGAACGTGCAATAGGAAAGGAAAAAGAAGGTCATGGCGAAACTCAATATCTATGTATTAGCAAGAGCTGTGACTTTACTGTCATGCAACACACTTCTCTTTTGCTCTGTGCACGCAGCTTGTAGGTGAAAAGTGTGTGTATGTTCAGGCAGGTGCTTGATCGTTGCCAAAGTGATATTTTTCCTAGTCCTGTGACAGAGGTAGGAAGGACTACAGCTGTTTCCCATCAGTAAACTTAGACCCTCTCGCAGTTTATAATGGAGCGTAAACCCACAGGGAAAATTGCTGCTCGTATTGTATGAGCAAGGGTAAGGCATGTTGCTCAATAGATAGTGCTGGGGATATTTCCCTCATGAATAAGAAAAAATTCAAACAAATGTAATCTGGAGGATTATAAGAGGATCAAGCTGGCGGAAGAGCAAGAGATCACGAGATCTCTCAAAATGACATCACCTCTCCATAAGTCACTGTTCATCTGGAGCTATGATAACTTTGTTCAATGTGACGCAGCTAGGAGGAATATATAACTGCCCCTGTATGTCTGCGCTGACCCCAGGACAGCCTCAGACGGTGCCCTGGCAGGGGATCAGACCAAGGTAAGGACTGCTGTTCCCTCCGATTGGCTCGGAGTGAGAGAGAGAGAGAGAGAGAGAGAGAGAGAGAGAGAGAGAGAGAGAGAGAGAGTAAGAGAGAGGGAGAGTCATAGATGAGAAGATGTGTGAGATATCTCTTTATCCTGATTAATTGTGATTATGTAAGACTGTTATAGTGT
>OMOV01035045.1:2460-14798 GCA_900312565.1 Beryx splendens | reverse complement strand
GGGGGGAGGCGGCCTCAGACAGATGTTTCCCTGACTGGATAACAGGGACGCCGAGTTTGGTTTTAAAGGACCAGCATCCTAATGAGTTCCCTGATGTACGCGTCCAAGCAGATGAAAGCGGCGACACCTCAGGTCAGCCCGCAGTAGCGCAGACCCTATCCCAGATTGGCACTGACACTTTGAGTTTTATTTTTCTGCGTGCTCTGGATATTGGGGAGATGGTTTGATGTCGAGCTTATTAGTATTTTTTTTCTCAGATTATAGAAGAACATCAAAAAGCAGTCCCATTTTGATCTCCTTCCTGCTGCAGCGAGGCGCCGAGGGAGGCACTTGGGGCTTGCTCTCTCTTCAGCAGCACAGCAAAGACCTGTGTTACATCCACGAGGCACATGAAGTGATATGGGGTTGAAGCCCATCCAAGATAAATTAGTTACCAAATTAACCCACTTAGGCTCTACAGTGGAGGTGTGATTGATATGATCTCGGCTCTGACCTCTGATCCGCTAAGCCTGGAGCCGGAGCCGGGACTGCGAGTTGGAGAGTGTGCAGATAGACTGTCTGCCTCTTGTCAGCTCGCAGCCAATCAGAGGGAGTGAGCCGGCATCAGCCCCCCTGAAACAGCATGATGGTGCTTTTATTACCTTTTAACGGATTATAATTGTCTGCTAAGTACTCGTCTGCCCGTCACACAGATGCAAGTTGAACCTTAATCCTCATTTTGGAAGCTTTCCTGCAGTTTTAGGTGGAGAGGTTTTCATCCCTGTTTTCTTGTATTTTCCTAAGACTTCAAAATCCTCTTTTCCCTCACAATGCCTCGGGGAGTCCAGTAAATGTCTCCTGACACCTGGCGAGCCGCCGATTTTTATAACATGCCTTTACCCGAGATGTTTTAATGACACTGTCCAAAGCGCATCAAGCATCGACTTTGGAAATGTCTTACAGATGTGTGTTTTTTTCTGGGGAATGTTGGTGAGGGATTCACTGGGCGCTGAGGCTGAACTACTCTGACGTGTCAAACATGTGAGGCGATTTATTATTCCTGCAGCACACACAGTCACACATATGGACTCGTAGCCTGCGCCGACGGGACATCCACAGCTCTTTCCACTTAATCTGATCCTCTCGTAAACCAGCTAATTAGAATTAGTTGGACTACACTTAAGCTCATGAAAAGCATATCATGGATGTTTATCCAATGTCTAATTGACACCGTAAAGGGAATACATATTCATAAACACACACCACTGACTGCACAAAGCTGCCACACATAAAATGTCAAACTTAATTGGATAGTGCTGAAAGATAGATGTGCTTGCTGATTTGAAATATACTGTATTTAATGGTAGCTACATTCATTCATATTCATACAGTTGCCACAGATTACTAAACTGTGCCAATTATAGTGCAACTGCAGAAAGATGAATTTCCACTGGTTTAAAAAAAAAATGTAAATCTACATTATCATTCTAGGTGGTGACATTTGATATTGCTGCAGCTCTAATGTATTTTCATGTTAATGACACAGACAAGGCTTTCTCTCCCTCACTGTTCAAACCCCACAGTGCAAATATCTTTTAAGCTTTTTTATTCCCTCTACAATGTGGCAGAGGTTACGTTTATCCATCTCTTTTTGGTTTTTGGTTATGCAAATACCTCTTCACCCATTTCCTTTTCAGCTTTGTGCGTTTCCTAGGTGTTTCACATCTTCAAAGAATAACTGTATACTGTAGAGAAGGTAAGGATTTTTGCATCTCAGCTGAACATCATAGAGCCAGAAGTGAGACATATTTTTGCGTTTATAGTTTTAGGGATCAGTGAAAAACTAAATTCCTTCCTGATGGTTGCCCTCCTGTACACAATAGCTCGGTTTCATTTTGCAATAGGCTGGTGCTACAAAAACAAGAGGACTTCAACATGTCATACTGAATCTTAATTAGAAAAAATGTAGTGAAAAACAAAGGGCTGTTATCCACAAAAACCCATTAAAGCTCAATCAAATGAAATAAGCAACTGGCAGAAATGAAAGGGCTGTCAGGCTCAGCTCCTTATCTGGGTAAGTGAAAACAGGGGAGATATACCTCTCCGTTCTGCGCCCCCCCTGCGCCGCTGTGATCTTTTCCCAGCTCCTTTTTGCGGCGTGTCTCGGTGATAAAGGAGTGACCCATTCTCTTCCTGTCTGCGCAGCGTGGGCTGTGACGGCTAAGCTGTCTGTTGACCCCGCTGACCCACGGCCGCCGTGAAGCAGGAAGTGAAGTCTCTATTGGAGACGCACGCATCCTGCCATCTGCCTCGGTTTTCAATACACCCAGACCCCACCGAGCCACCCCCGCGCTTCCTCCCCACACCCCGGTTAACCGTGGGCCGAATCAAGGCGAGGACTGGGCAAAGACACGGCACATGAATTAAAGATTCATAGGATGCACATACTGTAGGACAGCGTGTAACCGCTGTGCGAACACTATTGTCCACATGTATGTTTAGGTCGCAAAGACAGTAGGGAAAAAAACAGTCTTTATGTCAGGAGCTGAGCCGTACGCCCGTGGAGACAGAGCCATATCACAGCTCGCCACTGTCACACCAAGCTATAAATAGCCGATACAGAACTCAGTGTGCACCGCCGAAAAAAATTTGCATGTTGGTGTGCTGCCGTCATGTTATGCCTGTCAGAGTTCCATTGTTTATTTTACCTACTTAAGTCTTTCTAGAAACTTCTATTTTTAATAATTTTAACTGGAATCGCATTGTGTTCCCTCCTTGGAAGAATTAATAACAATAAGACTGCGGTAGAGATCAGCGGATGAGATAGCGGGAGGCAAAACAAAACCATTCCAGGAGAGTAAGGATAACAGACTGGAGATGCATTTGTGGAAATAATTCCATTTTCCCTGTGCACACAGATAAAGCGAGGGAGTGTATAGAATATAAATGTGTCATAGTCCTCTCATTAGCTCGCCATGGTTCCAGTAAATATCTTAATTAGATTATTGGAGGAATTGTGGGGTATTTGTGGCTCTGTTTGCCTAGGGTTCTTTACCCTCGCTTGCAGTGTGTTTACTGCTAATTGTTTTTTTTTTGTTTTTTTGTGCTGAATTGGAGCTGCTTGATATGATATGGTCCCTGCTGCAGTCAACTGTGGCTATGGAAACAAACTTATCTATCCTTACAGTATATGGGACTTTTATAAATGTTAGTCTAATAGTCTAACTTTTTTAATTGCTGTATATCAAAGTGCTGCTCTCTATAGAGACAACTATGTAGCCTGTGAACATTCAGGCCTGTTGTAAAGGATCACAAATTGACAGGCATGCACTGTAAGGATCAGTATTTCCAGTCTGTATGTTGTACGATTCAGTGTTGCCTCGCCTTTCCCTTCTTTCCTGGCACTCCCTGTCAGTCCAAAGGCTCCCCATAACCTGCCATCTTGACATCTTCAACTGTATCAAGCCTCTAAACCTGCAAAGCTGAAAGGCCGCGCCCGTTGTCTAGACCCTCAGTTTTACTCCTCAAGCCTTCATCCTGGCCTGAAGAAGAACCTTGCTGTCAGCACTCTGTCAGTTTCTCCTCAAGGCAATTTTTAAGATCATCAGTGGAGGTAGAAGTGTGATTCATACCAGATGACACCATTTAAATGAAGAATGGAAGTCTTGGTGCTAAAAATCAGCCGAGAATGTGCGACTGGTTCGTCATTTTCTCAGCATCGACTCGAGATTCTGTTGTCACATGTTGAATATAATAAACTGCATTTCATCTTTCATCTGAATTGTGACAGTTTGAGGGGAGCAAATTCTCTCTATGTGTTTCAGCTGTGGTCGGTTGACTGTCTTTACAGAAGAGAAGTGATTACTAATTCAGATGGAATGAACAGTGACAGTTCATAAAACTGCCAAAGCTCCCATGTGATCAGTGACCAGCCGTGGCCTCAACTAGCTCTGCCCTGTGTTTCAGACAGCCCAACACAGACATATCACAGACTGATTTGAACTTTCAGTGGCTCCTGAACAGCATTTTCACCTCTCAAAGCAGCCGAGCGATGGGCTTTCTTTTCAGAGATCCCTCTAACCAATCGTGCCTAAAAAGCTTTTGAATGTGCTGAGTGGAGGAGCACTTGAGCTTGAGTAAGGGTTATGTTCTCCGTGCAGCAGGTAAAACGGAGTGGTGTGGAGAGCGGTGATAAATGCGGTTCTTTTAATACAATAGCTTTGTAGGTCACTCTGTGGAGAGGCGAGGTGCGCTCACTCAGCCGGCTGCTCCTGCCGAGCCTGCGCAGCCCACAGACACAGGAACACACAACCTTTAAAGAGGGATTTGAAAAGGTCAAAGCACAGGCATGCAGAATGGTAATAAAGGAGTGCACTTCCAGAGGTCGCAGGGTCAATGTGGGCTTTATTCCTCCATGTTCCCTATCATTTGGCACTGACACTTTCTCATTAAGCTGGGTGTACGGAGTGTCAAATTTAGACGGTTGAAGATTCATTTTTTTGTCATTTTTTTGTATCATAAATCTGCCTATACCGCGCTACGTGGCCAAAAACAACATCCATGTCGATTACACTGAATTCTTTATCTCCATTTGTGTTTTTTCCCTCTCCATTGGCTGGGCTGACCCACTTTGGGGAGAGTTGGCAGTGAAGAGAGAGCGAGAGTGTCCACCTGGGCCTGGTTAGAGGTGTGGATAAGACAGGCTTATCGGGGGCCGGTCTGTCCCCGCACGCACACCGCCCTGACGCGTTCCATACCCCCCCCCCTTTGCAGATCGGATGCTGGTTTAAGTGGCCATTTGCCAGGCGAAGACGAATTACATTTAATTATTTCGCCGCTGATGTATCAACTGGATGTTTCTTATGGATCTCGGGGTATTAAGTTAGCCCGTGGTTCCCTCTTGACGGAGCAGGGAGGATTTCCATAAGTCTGAGCGGGCCCGGGTCTCCGCCACATGACAGAGTGGGTGCTCTCCCTCTTTACTCCCCAGTCCCATGCGATGCCACTGCATGCCTAGCGACTCTTCTTCCGCTGATCTAATTAGTCCCTCGGCACGTCTTTAACGGTGTGTATTCATCAAGAACATTAATTAGTACCTAGACTGCATATATTACTTTGAATATAGTGGATGTCCTTGTTTATTAAAGTATTAACAACAGGGGGGAAAATACTCTCTCTTATCCCCTGACATTAGTCACTTAGTGAGTCTCCTCATTCATCACACCCTTTCCGCAGTGTATTTTTTCTTCTTCTTCTTATCCTTGTTTGTCTTTTTCTAAGTGCACATATAAAATGATGTTATATTAGCATTATTAATTACAGCGGGGCTCTGTGCCCGATGTTACACTGCTGTCGCATTAGGGAAGTGTCACCCATCTCCTGCGGTTAGTCACTAGGGGACCAGGCTGAGAGATAACTAGCCCTCGGACTGGTACTCGGTTCCAGTCAGGTTTCAAGAAGCTTACAGAGACGGCCTGGAAAACAGTGCTGGAAATGGGGAGGTCATTGATTTCCTAAGCGACAGCCAGACCGAAACAGATTCTGTATTGATTGGAGAGTTCCTTGGGATAGCCATAGAGGGCTGAGAGCTAGTGGGCTGGGAAACACTAGTCTATGGAGCTGCGCTATGACCGTCCATCATGCATGACATCGACTACCTCAGCACCTTGGGCTAATGTGTTGCCGCATTGAAATACAGCATCCCCTGCTCTACAGCTCCTTTCCTAGCAATAAAAAAGGCACCTCGCTACAATTCATGTAGATGAAACTTTTCAGAAAGGCCATGTTGTCTCTTAGGCATTCAGGAACTATTAAAACTCCAAACTCTGCTGCTTTTTATTGCACTCAACACTCGTCCTATAATATTGACTAATATTGTCGGCTCCTCTCTCTCTCTGAGCACATTTCTGCAACAGCTCAAATGTCATAGTTTATTTCTGTAATATTAGCCCACAGATATCCCACCCAAGTCAACAAGTCATTTGATATGGTGGCCGAGAGAAAATAAATATTTCAATGTTTTTATTTGATCTGCCAACAAACAAAATGGTTTGATTCACATACAAGGGTCGTGTACAGTGCTGCCTTCCACTAAGCATGCTAATTAGGCCCACTTTAGCAATTTATCGTTGCTCCAGGGATCTTTTGAATGTTTTTCTGTTGTGGATTGGTCTTTGAAAAGCGCACTGCTGCCTATTTTAGAAATACTAGACCCTTATGAGAACTCTGATCAGCCAGACTGAACTGTGTCTCTAGCGTGAATGGCCTAAGAGGCCCTTCTAGGGATTCTTCTGTTTTTAAGTGCCTGAGCTTTAGTTCAGTAGCATGTGGCTCTACCCTGGGGGGTAGCATGGCAAACATGCATGAGGACAGTGACACTAATATAGATATATTACAGTCGCACTGAAGGAAGCCATGCAAAACAGAGAGACTGGGGAGAATTACTTTCTCCTCCTACCCCCACTGCACTGATTTGACTGCGCTGTAGCTGATGACACAGTTTGTGTTCATTTGGCTTCTTCCTGGATTTAGTCTTGGGTTCTCTCTAAGAGGCTTTCTTCACGCTGAGCCTTGCGTATGACTCATCTGTATCTGAGTTTGTGTGGTCCAGTAGGATGCCGTTTGTTCCCCTTTGTACCATCAAATCCAACAACAGCTCTGTGATTTAGATGCAAGTACTTAAACATTTGGCTTGACAGCAACCTGGTCTTCTCCCAACATGCAGTATACCAAAACTGCTGTCAGAAGTAATCACAGTTGGACTTGGTTTATTGGAATTGTTCCTCCTCCCTCTGCACACTGTGATCCAGATTCAGATGACCATTCTCCCTCTGGAGGTGGTCAGAGACGCCTTTGGCCACATTTGCAACAAAATATAAATACATTGCATCTCCAATCCACATCCTGTAGCAACTATGTAAAGGGAAGTAAGTTTCCACATGTGGATCCAACCGCAAATACAGACAGGTGGCAGGTGGCTTGGAAAGTAGCATACAGTACTGGTCATAGATGGATTGTCAGGATACTCATGGCCACAGATGGGCAACAAGCGAGAAACAATTGTAAAGGATGTAAATATTATGAGAGGAAGTGACATGCAGCAATCTGTGTTTTGGTTAAGGAAAGAGAAATCCAATTTGAATGTGTATACTGGAGATGTATTTTATTGTCAGATGTAAATGTAATGCAGCTAAATCAGATGTTGACAGAATCCAGGTGCGAGACACATGTTAAGTCCAGCTGTAAAGGCAACCGCTGTGTTGTGTTAAAATCAGCAGGTAATGGGGCCTTTGAGTGACTGAGATGCGCTTAGACACTGCCATCTCCACCACTCAAAACAAGAGAAGACAACAGTGGCTGACTCTCATTTGCAAAACCCTCCATGGTTTGGCTCTCTTCACTTGATAAACCTGCTATAAACCTCATGTGCCACTTACCAGTACAATACCCAATCTGTCTCCCATCTCTGGAGCGAACACCTCCAGGCACACCTCCTTTCAGGTTGCTGCTGCCAGTTACTGGAATGGGCTGCAATTGAAACCAAAAACAGGCAATTTTATCTTAATCACTGCTTTCAAGGACTCTGTCATTGGCACGCTGTCTGAAAAATGCAGTTGCTCCCTAAACTAGTAACCACATTAATCCAGTGTCCAACGGCTTTTTTTGTTGTTTTGTTTTAGTTTTTAAATATATCTTAATTTTGCCTTTGTCTGTCTACCTGGGTGTTTGATTGTTGTTTCTTGACTGCCACGGTAACTGAGCGGGGCTGCTGCCATCTAACATGCATTGTTTTCTAACAAATGCTCTACTATGTTGTCCTTATTTATTAGTGATTTATGTGTCTTGTTATGTTTCTCCGTGTTTTCTGTTCTTTTATGTTAATCCAAATCCCCTGGCCCCTCAAAAGGCATTTTGCCTTCTGCCAGGCTGTCATTGTAAATAAATAGCCCTCACCCTCTCTGCAATTCACATTGAATGAGAGGTTATAAATTTGCTTGACACATCTCACAAAGTCCAGATCAGATCTTCATTCCATGCTGTAAGTTATGTCAAAAGGCACCTCTTTTTTTGGCACCGCTTCCCTGTTTGATGTCGCCCACACAGCCATATGGTATGGCTGTTAGGGTCAGTTTCTCTCTGTTTTTATTTCCAGCCATTACACCGATCCTGTGTTCTATTCAGCAGTGTGTAAATCTGTCATAACCTCACAGTGGCTATCTTGGCCTTTATCGTGCAAAGAGGATCATTTAGGAGTATTCCACGTTTTTGTTGTAAAGCATGTTCATTGACCTTCCTATTTTCATTATAGGGGATATATAGGGGATAATTTTCCACTTCCTTAGAAAACATAATTGTGAGATGAACGTAACTGCAGTTAGCGTCATAGGATGTTTATGCCAACACCATGAGAGGATTCAGATTTTGAGTGCGAGTCTGCATGTGGGTGTGATGGGGACAGCCAGGAAAAAATATTCTATGACTAAACTTGAGATGAAACCACGGATGCTATGATTGTGTTTCTGTCGAGATTGGAAAGCAAAGAGGACTTTAATGAACCTTTTCATCAAGGGCTCGGTGCCAGCCACAATGCAGACAGTAGATGAGAGGAGCAAGGGAGAAAAGATTAATAATTCTGCCTGAAAACTGTGTTGGCATCTCGTCTGGGCTCTGTTATAGAAGTAACAAAGGGGTAATGGCTTCAGCTAGGGGAGAGCGCATGTGAAACAGAGTACTTTCTAATGAGTGTTCCTCCTGACCCTGCGGCATTAAGCTCCACAGCAAAAATTTTTTTTAAAAACAGCACCACATGTGGGTAAAACCTTAGAGAGCGGACAGAGTGATTAGCATTGCAGCGTAGGGAGGGGTAGAGCGGCCCACACAGGCTCTCACTCATCTGCATTATCATGTTCCATTACAGGCTGGGTTATAAGGCTGGAGAGCATGGTTAATAAGGATGCACAGGACAAAGACAAGGGTGTGTGTGCACGTGTGTTTGTTGGACACGGTGCTGCTCTCCGGTTCCTCCTCTGTGCCTTTCCACTGCCCTGCCAATGGTACTCAGTTTCTGAGGTCTTTTCCCCCCACATGCATGGCAGTCAGATCTGGGCTTGTATGCAGTTCAGGCAATATTACCATGGGGAGCTGTGATTGGATTCCCATTCATCTGGCAGCTTTGTGTAATTCTCAGACTGGAGAGGACCCGGCAAGATCGCGCCACATATTTCTGCCCAGGAAACCTTCCAGAAGCAGTCAGGCTCAGACAGGGCAAACATACGACTGAAAGGAGAAGCCGGATGTGCCAAACACGCGCGCAGAGACACGCATTGACCACTCCAAATCCTACATGCACTATGGGGAAACATCAAGGATGATTTATCTGAGAAATATAAAAGAGACGGCTGGATTTAGTTTCTTTCTTTTTTTTCCCTTAGTGCACATCAGTGGATTTCATTTGTCTGAGACTGTGTTTTCCCTACAGTTGCTCTTGCTCTTGTTCGATCCAAAAGGCTTTGCCCTTGTTGTGTGGAAACCATTTCTATCTGACAGGGAATGCACATTGTGTAATGGCTTCATCAACAGCAGCTGGGCATAACAGGTTCCCTTTCGAGGATCTCTATACCTGGCTGCACACACTAACCCTCCTCTGAGAAGGCTGAGCGGGCTCTTATTGGCCGGCTCCCAGAGACTGAACAGGTATTGACTAAATAAAAACAGGAAAAATGAAAGTATTAGCGGATGTGACAACCAAGCGGGGTAACCCCCTCTTGGCCAAAGAGAGAAGATGAGCGGAGCCTGACACACCCGCACAAAGCACCAATCCCTCAACTTGACGTTTAATATTGTCTATATCGGTGGTCAATATGGGGATAGGGAGAAAAGGGCAAAGGTGTCAGAAACCAGTCACCCCTTTAAGGCAGCTCAACAGGAGGGGAGAAGCTCACACAGGGGATGATTACAACATGGAGAAGTCATCCTGCGAGCATATGGCACACACCACATCTGCTTTGATTCGAATATACTGTGAAGATAGATCAATTTTGGTTCAAGAACAAGAAGAAGGCCTAGATCTTGCCCACAGCCATCTTGTACATCTAGTTATCGCAGGAGCCCTCCCTCCACCATCACACACCATCACACACACACACACACACACATACTCCCACCTCATCAGCAGAGGTTGTTATAGGCCACTGGCTGTCCAGAGGTCAGATCATTACCAATGCAGCAATGGATCATGGATACAGACTTCATTCCCCTTAGACCTCTGAACAGCTGCGCTACCTCTCATCTTTACAATTCCTTTTGAAAATGGCCCAAACGTGCTCCTCCTTTACTTACACTATTCCCCATAGACCGAACAGAACTCTTCCATCATTATAATTATTCGACCACACATATTAATTGACAAATTTGTCAGCGGAGGTTATTGCGCCATTGGTCACATGCCAAAAAGCCACCACATTATTGGGAATCTCAAATCTCTAGTGGCTTTGCGAGTGGCGGCGCCGGCATCCCCTATGAGGACCCCAAGACTCTCCAGGACACTTACAATTCCTCTTGCTGGCGAAGAGAGATTTTCATTACTGTCAGTGGCAATGAACTGCTAAACACTTAGTCGCAGTCAGATGAAGTCAGTTATAGTTGTTACAGTTCCTGTGGGAGGTTATTGACATTTCTCTGCACTCTCTTGGGGCAAAGCTCAGCACGGGAAAACAGCTGCCTTGGAGTATCTGCCGCTGTGTGCTTGGCTTCTTAGTAGGTAAATTTACCAGAGAATTTTAAATCCTATACGCTTATTCAGAATGCCGCAAAATGAAGAAAATACAGAATAATATGTCAGGGATAGAATGTATGTGTTTTTGTTGCTGAAATCGTGTCTGTCTTTTTTCCTCTTTTTTTTCAACCAGATAGCACATTTCTTCAGCTGCTGGCAGTGGGAGCAGGCAGGAACTGCTCAAAGCATGTGAAAGTCAAATGCTGTCTCTTTATGTTTGAGAGAACAATTTTTGAAAATGTGAGCTAAAATGCTAGATGCCTCAAGCATGCTGTAGTCCGTCTTTGTAGGAACAATTTGTTCGACTCTAATGTGCACAAAAAAAAAACACGGAGGCACACACAACGTTTATGGAATTAACATACAGATTGCTGATGTATTATCTTTTGGATTTTTCCAAATCTAGCAGAACAGAGTTCTGCTCTCAAAATATTCCATATCCTGCACTATGTATGGCAGTGAAAGCAGTATGGTAATGTTTTACAGTGATGAATTAACCAGACAGCACACCATTCAGAATGGTATCACTTCTGTTTAGTCACACTGTGCTGAGCACTCGCTGCATAACTGTGTACATAAGCCATCTTCTGATTAGCATATTAAGCCGACTCCATTGACTATCCGATTGCCCTTACCATGATATAGTGGCCATCTAATGTCGACCAGCTTTGAAAAGTAAAGAATTTGGGCTCAGCACTTTATTCCAAGCTTTAGTGGCGACCGTGCCTTCTCAAAGCGCAATGTCAGGCTTCTCCTTTGATGTATGGATGGAGGCGTTTTGTTCAAAGGCTAACCTTTCTGGCCACTTCTTTGAAATGTTAATTCAGCAGCTAACTGTAGGTGGAGCTGCAGCTCTCTCAGCATGTAGGGTCAATCAAAGTCAAATGGAAGAGCTGCTTCACCCACCTCCAGCGCCGGTCCCTGTCTGCCGCTGTCAGCCCTGCCACCGCCATCGTTTTTCACCTCCAGTAAAAGGCGGTGGACAGGAGAGGTGTCGTGGTTGGACTAGTTGCGCTGTCACAGTCATTAAGGATCTCAGGGTACTTGAATACCATATGCAAGTGTCATCAGTGTGTTTATACAGCTCTGGCTATGGATGCCTGTTAGACCCGTGCTGAGTTTTCCAAGCTTGCTGCTGACTTTGTGTCCTAGTGGTGAGGGGGACCCAGGTGTGTGTAATTACATCAGTAATAAAGCCTGGATATGGTCCACCTGCCTCCCAGTGAACCCACTGCCCACTCCAACGCTGCTGACAACAAAGGAGATGAGCGCTGACTGATTATGGCTTTGATGATGTGCCTAGAAGGTCTTGTTTTATGAGTAGATATTTCTGGCTCAGGAATTATTCACTGGAATTTTTCAATCTGTCTCGAACAATCACATGTACTAACAGTGTCAAGGCATGATATACAAACAGTTTTTGTGTGTTTGTGTGTGTGTGTGTGTGTGTGTGAGTGTGTGTGTGTGAATGGGATCTATTTTGATGACAGCTATATAGCTTCAGTTATGCACAGTACTCTGTTGTCAGCGAACTAGAAAAATAACATATCTTGTTTCAAATACTGTGGTGGTATATATAAGCCTA
>OMOV01034985.1:0-17404 GCA_900312565.1 Beryx splendens | reverse complement strand
TTTATGGTTTTATTTTTAACAATTTCCCTCTTGTTTCAGTATTTATGCTTGTCTTTCTGCAACTCAAAATGGATGGATGTTTTTCTTTGCAAGAAAGGTGCAAATAAAATATTCACCTCAAAAAATAAAGAAAGAAAGAAAGAAAGAAAGGAGGGAAGGAAAGAAAAAATGAATGGATGGGTGATGGATGGATGGAAAGAATGAATGAATAAAGGAAGGAAATAAAGAAAGAATGAAGGAATAAATGAAGGAAGGAAGGAAGGAAGGAAGGAATAAATGAATGAATGAAGGAAGGAAGGAAGGAAGGGAGGAAGGAAGGAAGGAATAAAGGAAGGAAGGGAGGAATAAATGAAGGAAGGAAAGAAAAAATGAATGGATGGGTGATGGATGGATGGAAAGAATGAATGAATAAAGGAAGGAAATAAAGAAAGAATGAAGGAATAAATGAAGGAAGGAAGGAAGGAAGGAAGGAAGGAAGGAATAAATGAAGGGAGGAAGGAAGGAAATGAACCATGAGCATGCATGAGCAGAGATGTGAGCTGTGAGCGGCTGTAGTGGCACAGTGCTCATGCAGGTAGGTGCAGCCATCACAGGCACCAACACGCTCCTGACCCTCTGCATGAGGAGCCGTGACGCCTGAGAGCCTGGAATGTATAATGGCAGCTAAAAGAAAAGAAAAGATGAGGCAGAAGAAGAGTTTGTTGGAGTGGAAATCAACAAAGCCGCCTAGTGTCTGTGTTTGGTTCAGTGAGCCGATGCTGTTCCTCAAGTTTGAAAAAGTGAAATACTCCATTAGAGCGTCAACCCAAACTTCCATGCAGGTTAGGAGCCCATGAGAGGGTGATATGCCCTACGACTGAACGCAAAACTGACAGAATGACACAGTGTGATTTCTGTTAAACCCTATGCCTCCACATCCACAACAGGATGTTTTTTTCTTGTTTATTTTGTTTTCTTTTGTCTTTCCTTTGTGTGATAATTACAGTATATGTATGTGTGCATGTATGTATGTATTATTGTGTGTAATAAATATTCATATGTTTGTTTCAGTATTTGTATGTTTGTCTTTCTGCGACTTGAAAACAGATGGGTGGATGTTTTTCTTTGCAAGGTTCCAAAGAAAATGTTCACCTCATACATTTTTTGAGTCTTATAAGTGCTATGCTGTTTTGTTGAATAAAAATATGATTAAGAAAGAAAATGAGCTGTAATGAATAAATACAAATTTAATTACACTGGACAATCGACTTTTCTGTAGTTCTGTTCTGTATTAGCATGATAATGATATGACAATCCAGCTTATATATGGAACCATGTTTAGAATGACATAATATAATATATAGGGTTATGGTTATATACAACATGTTTAGGGGAGACAGGGGCATGTTGTCAAACTTTCTACTCATTGTTCTATTTCTCAGCAGTGCCTCATACTGAGATACAATATGTATTTGTCTAGCTTCATCAAGGTCTTCTCCAAAAAATGGCATTTTTACATTTTGAATAATTTACAGGAAGCAAATGTTATTACTGATGAAATACCACTTGACAACTTGTGACAACTTACTTACATGGGTTACAGGGCATGTTGTTACCCATGAAGGGGCATGTTGTCACATACACAAGTGCTCTGTATTTCTGCTCACAATTCCTTTTCCTCCTAACATGAAAGACATACTGTTGTATTGAAAACAACATACTTCATGTCAGAAATCAACACCCACCACACAGCAGGTAAAATAACCCCTCCCTCACCTATCCTGGGAAGCTCAGAGAAACATCACTTCTGATACATTAACAGTGTGCTATAATAATGTAGGGCCTACATGTAATATATACACATTTAATTTGATGTTTTATGTAAAATGGCTTCTTAGACTTAAAGAAAACAGTAATAATAGTAATTTATTCAGAAAATAATACATGTAAAACTATTTCTAACCAAATAAACAATCTGGATAATTACAACATCCCCCGAAATCAATGTGACCGCATGCCCAGCCCCACCCAGACATTTCTGCCCAGGGTCCCTTCCACAAGCACAGAGCTTCACGAAAACATTCACATTTATTATCAGGTCATAGCTGATTCTTGCTTTGATCTGTCGCTGTGTATAATTATTTTGATTCCTTAATAAGAAAAAAAGAGAAACAAAACTGAGTTTCATTATTAACTTTCAGGTATCAAACTTGTTCTCATGTTAATGTGTTTTGACTTAGACTGTTGTAACCTCTTATTAACAAAGTTAACATTTTTGTAATTGGACTTTTGGCTCTAAAATATTTAGTTTCAGAATAAAGCCACTGAGACAACTTACCCATGTGGCAACTTGCCCCACTCCATATGGACATGTATATAATAAATACTCATTATTGTTATTATAAATTAGTATATTAAACATTATTATTATGATCATTATTATTGTTAATATAACCATATTATAATTATAGCCAATCGCTTTTTAAAGTAATATTATATGGAACCATGTTTGTAATAATAATATTAATTATTATTTTATAACACCAAAACAATAACAATAATATATTTAATTAATTAATTTGTTTTAAAAAAATCTAATAAAAATCTGCTTTAACAGTATGGGATATAGACCAGAAACAAAAAATATTCATAATTACAGACATTATTATTACTATTATTATTGTTGTTATTAGTGTTATTATTATTGCAGATAGGTACAGACAGTACAGCCACACACAGATATTAACAGGACACAACTAATAAGGAGTGTGACATATGGATTTGGGGATTGGGCTAAATAAATAAATGAATTAATTAATTAATTAATAAATAGATAAATACATTTTTTCAAAACTAAATAAACATGTTATATAGGGTTTGATGAGGTTTGGGTGGTAATATTCATTTCAAGCTATGAGAGGTATCAGTGATGGTGAAAGGCTGTAGCCCATGAGGATGATGGGATGGTTTTGTATTTACTGTATGTGCTGCTTTTTGTTTTAGGGTGAAGGTTGGGTTGTTGAAACGTCAAGCGGGTTGAATACTTTCTGAAGAGACTGCATCAGAATGACAATTTCAGAATAAAAAAATCAACATAAAAACTCTGTAGACAAAGTAAGTATTATGGACTACTTACAGTCAGTTTACTATTCAGTTCAGTCATGATTACAGACATGCAGAAAGCAAACAAATAGAAAGAGAAACACGTCAGAAGGTGAATATATATACATATATATATATATATATGTATATATATATGTATATATATGCAGATATATGAACATCTTATATGTATCTGTAGCAGATATATGAACATCTTATATGTAGCCTGCTACAGGAAGCAGCCGTTTTGACACCTTCCGTTAGTAGACAATTCAGTAGCCTACATGTAATTTACTGCTCCAAAGACTGAAAAAGTGCAGTTGCGAATATTAAATCTGGCTCAAGAATAATTTATTTGAAAAGATAAAACCATTCCTCGTCGTCTTTATAATGACAGAGCACATTTTGATAAAACAACACCGCGCCGTGCTGGAGCCGCAGAGAGAAAACATCCGGTCACACCGGAAATGATTCTTACAAACTGTCATGGCCGCTCCTGCAGTTCATGTTAGCAAGCAATTAGTTTAGATGCTCCTCTGTGTATTGCAGGTGCATTGTATTATTTCTATTCAAAGATGGTTCATTATTGCTAGCACTCGTTTGTGTTCTGAGACAGTGAGACAGTACAAACTGTTGGAAACAAGCTAGCTAGGGGCTAAAGCTAGCAAGCTAAGCTAACTGACTGCAGTTGGACAGCACAGCTATCACTAACGTTACGTTACTTCATTCAAAATGAGGACGGTCTTGATGGTGGCAGAGAAGCCTTCCTTGGCTCAGTCAATTGCCAAAATCCTCTCCAAAGGTGGGTACCAATGTATTGCAATAAGTTGTCATGTCACGATGTGGGATAGCTACGTTAGCTAGTCTAGGAAGTTAGCACGAACTGGCAGACCCCAGCTAATACTAACAACCTCCGTCAGGTAACGTTAACGTTACGTTATCACTTCGTTATTTGCGAAGACCGCACTGAATAAAACTAACTAACGTTAGTCTTATTTGGGCTAGTTCAATGGGATTTCTTCAAATTGTTTTGACACAAGAGGGCTGCACTGGCATGGCCCCGACGCCTTCCTTTCTGTCATATGGTAAGCAGTAAGGTTATGAGACCTTGCTTATCGGCATAAGTAAACACATTGTCGAAGATGATTTAGTACCTTTTCCAATCGTTGGGGAGCGCTGATAAATTCGGCAAACATATAGTCCATCAAATAGTAACGTTACTTAATTTAAATAACATTTCAACTTTTAGACTTGGTTGACATTTCGCTGTTACTTAATCCCAACAGGTAGCGCATGTTGGAGTGACAGGCGAACCAGTAATAAAAGTTGTGATTTTATTGCAATAAAATGCTGCTTCGTATATCGGATGTAACGTTATACCGAGTTTACCCCAAGGATCCAGAAAAAAGGCGTCAAGTTCTACGATGTATGCATTTTTGCCGATAAGCAAGGCACCAATAGTAATTGCTAGATATTTTATTGAAGTTTGGCGCATGACTCTCCTTGCAAGAGACCGGGCCATATCGAGGCTGTACTATAATCATCAAATAAACAGCTAAGTTGAAAGTGAATTTATGCCAACCCTGCTCTTAACAGCTTTTATATGGACACAGTAAGGATACCATTTAATGTAAAATGTCTTTTAATTACTATGACAAGCTGTTAACAGGCATTTATTGAATGGTGACATTTTTAAAGTCTTCTGGAAAATGACAGATGAATTATTCAAACAATGCAGTCAGAAACCATATCTTTCCCTGATGCTCCTTCTCAACAAACTACATTCTCAACCTCGGTGAAGTAGGTCCTAAGTTGACATTAGAGCAGTCCCCATCAGCTGTGTCTGGAGGTGGCACATATACACGCTATGTTGATGGGCTCAAACTCCAGAGAGTAGCTGGTCTTGGGGAAGCAGCTGGGGTTTTTCTTGAGGACGGGCATTCTCAGGGAGATGGGGATGGTCTCTAGGCTGGAAGTGCTGTCCACCCCCCTGCAGGAGTGGCTGGTGTGGCAGTTGGCCTCATGGATGATCTGAGGCACTCGGTCCAAGTCGATGTTCTCCCTGGTAAGAGATCAGGAGCGAGGACGGGTCAGAAACATGCTTGCATTCAGTGTTTCAGTTACTGTTTTGCCACTTTGTTGGCAACAAACGAAAAAGAGGTTGTGAACAACCGCATGTGCGTATCAGCTTCAGTTTTAACGGGTGAATAAGTTCGCACATACAAGGAATTTGACTTGGTAGGTTGCTCCTGTAGGTTACATTAAACATGAAACAACACAAAATTATAAAAAGTTGTATATAAAAATTTAGTAGAGATTATACCCCTCACAATTCCGCTGTAGACCAGTTCTGTTTTTTTTTTAAAGATTTTTTTTTGTTGGCATTTTCACCTTTATTAGATAGGCCAGTTGAAAGGTAGGGAGAGAGACGGGATGACATGCGGCAAAGGGCCATGGGTCAGATTTGAACCCATGGCCGGCCGCGGGAAGGACTAAGCCTTTGTGGTACGTGCTCTGCCAGGTGAGCCACCCGGGTGCCCCCTGTACTAAAGTGAATATGAGCACACTTTTGCATGTCATCTGTATATGCTGTTTTTGTTTTATCTACATATTCCTGTCATTTTGTATATATTGATATTTTATAATTTGCACTTATTGCATGCTGCACATATTTCACATTCTTTTGTCTCAAAGTCCTGCTGCTGCTGTTGCACACCCTCTCAAGGCTGTTTTCATGCTTTCATCTATACGTTTCTTCTTATCATACAGTGTTGAAATTGGCACTTGAGTATGTTTACATACCCTCCTTTGCTCTATCTTTATTCATATTCTTTCTCTCCTATTACTAATTGTTGCTACAAATGAAGACTCAGATTTCCCAACGGCAACCATCAAAGTTTCATCTCATCTCATCTCAAACTTTTGCTCTTTTGGCCCAAACATCTGTGAGAAAAGCTGTGGCGGAGTGAGGTGTAGCCAGTTTAAGAGTGATATAAAGGCACGGTGCTACTCACACGTAGCTCCAGGAGGAGACACTGCGCTCGTTGATGCGGTGGGGCAGGTTGACCAGCTGGCTGTAGTAGTCCTGCAGGCTGGTGGTGCAGAAGGACTCGTCCACACACTGGCTACCCAGCGGCATGGCCAGGCACTGGTGGAGGGCCAGCAGGCACAGCAGAAACACACGCAGCAGCTGAGGAGGAGGAGGAAAACGTCACCAGTTAAAGATCTCTGTGTCAAGATGTTATAAAAGTCCTGCCCTGAGCACTACACGGCAGAGCTGCTGTCTCCAGCCACTGTGTTGTAGGGTTCGATTGATATGGATTTCTGAAGGCTGATACTCATACTTTTGATGCTGCTGATATTTTTTAGATTTTGTGCCGATATTCAAAATCTGTCAATTTGACTGTTTTCATGCCAAAACATTACAAGTATCCAGTGTTTCCCCCAGAATTGTATTCTTGTCAGGGTGGAAAAGCCTCTGAAACAGCGTTTACACCATCCTATGACGCTAAAACGCTCCACTGAAACCAGACTAATGACATTTTTTATGGTTAGCAGCTCTTTAAGGCAGATTGACCCACTCCGCCTGTTCAATGGTAGGGAAACTCTGGGATACGTTACTGCCTTGAAATGTTTTACTGAAAACATTATTGAAGACTTAAATGATTAAATAAAATATGCAAAGAAAATCAATTGTTGTGAGGTTTTCCAGACCAGTTTCTGTAGCTGTGGTCTGGGAGGAACCTCCATCATATCAGAGGTGGATGACACTACTAAACCAAAACTAAACACAGAATCAACCTAATGCAACCTGCTAGAGGATATAAACCAAAACTAATCTACTCTGGAAACAAGCCTAATGTAACCCACATGGCATCCGTCAATCACAACACTTCAACTATCATAGTCATCATTATCATGGAGGCTGGTGCGTTACCTGGATCTGTTCCATGTCCGAGTTCTGAGTTATGGATGGGGATCGGAGCGCTGTAGCTTCTGTCTTGGAGGATTCGTGTTTTTGGGGCTTGAGAGTTGATCTGTGTCACCGACCTGTACCTGGCTCTATTTATACTCCCGGGGCCGGCGGGGGGAGATGTGAGAGATTGAGGGGAGGGCATGGGCGATTGGAGCGTCCACGTCAGACGGGGCCTGAGTGGTGTTGGCGGTTGGAGGTGGGGGAGTTGGGTTATCGGTCACTTCAGTTCCCATCACAATGGTCTCTACCCATGTACCCGCCATTAGCATTCAGCCTTGAGAGAGCCATTACATTAAGAGAGGACGTCACCACATAGCATTCAGCCCAGGTAACCGAGGCAAGAGAGAGAGTCGCACTGGAGGCCTCGTGTTTCCTGTCCAACTCCATTTCTGACTCATGCCACCAAGTTTAGGCCTAGTTTTTGGAGTCATTGTATGTAAACTTTTGACTGAGTGCTGACCTTTTTGAAACTTTCTAGTGCAGGCGGCAATGACGTTTTGTCATTTTCATCTTTAAAAATGGTCACTTGAGAGCCAAATGGTCTCTGGAAAGCTTTTGCTCAAGGTCAGTTGTGGAATAAGCAAGAGAACCGAATCATTTCAATTTAGACTTAAAGCTATACTCACTATATAAACTATAATATATTCTGCACTCATTCCTTTGTCTCAGTAAGTCCTATAATCCATACTTTCCCCCATACTTCTCGCCATAAGTTCAGCTGAACATGCTTTGAATTTGGTTGTGTTTACATCATCAAACAAATTAGTCAAAGAATGATCAATAGGAATAGGCCTATCAAATATTGAACCTTACCTTTAAATGATTGCATTGACCGACTGTGCGTCCTCATCTGTTCTCCTTGACCTTCAGGAAATTGTACGAGTCGCAAGGGGCTCAACGGAGCATGCTCAGTGCACGACTACACCGGCACCTTCCAGGGCCAAGCTGTGCGCTTTAAGATGACTTCTGTGTGTGGACATGTGATGAGCCTGGATTTCATCGGTGAGTATCGCCCATATTGCATCCCGTTTCTCCCGGTTCCTATGGTCCCCAAATACACTCGACATTCAGGAGGTTGCCAAGTTCAAAACCGAAACATGTTTTTTTTTCTACTCTCAAGGTAGATATTACTGTTAATGGAGAGGGTGTGGCACCCAAAAATGTACACTTAAAGGAATAGTTTGCCCAAAAATCGAAATTACACCCTAATTACATTGTAATTACCCAAATTACTTTACACATTGGCATTGCAAATCTTTTCCATATTATTCCAGTCTCTAAAAGCTTGAAGCCCTCTCATAGCCAACGATATCCCCTTTGTTACTTCACGTAAGCTAGCTAAGACTGATTAGATCATTTGCAAATTGTTGTCAAACTGTGCAACAAGAATGATGTAACGCTCCTCGTGTCCGTTGAGCTTTTGCTCTGTTTCTAGGAACACGCACAGCCAAGCTTTGTGTTTGAGCAGGAGAAAGGACTCTTCTATCTGACCTGGGGCTACTACAAGCTAATCACTGTTATCCAACATAACCAGCAATTACTTGTCATGTACTTTTGTGGTTTTATCTTTCCTTAAGAATAGAGAGAAAAGAAGAGTTGTATGTTCATTAGCTTGGTCTTGCTCTGTTTCAAGGGAAGTACAACAACTGGGACAAGGTGGACCCTGCTGAGCTTTTCAGCAAAGCTCCCACAGAGAAGAAGGAGGCCAACCCCAAACTCAACATGGTCAAGTTCCTCCAGGTAGAGTTGGCATCCCAGTGATTACAGGTTGACTGATTTTATTAGCCTGGCCAGTGAATTGGAGCTAATTGCAGCCTTTATAAACATTCGGAGATTGGATGGTGGGGGAAAAAACTTATTTACACTGTTTGCAAGAGCTGTCACTCAATTGTGGTGTGCTCCACACTGACGTTTTGACTTGGAGACGACAAGGCAGGCACTAACAAACACTAATTGAGTCCTTCGTTCTATGTGTACATATTACAACTGTTACTGTAATAACCTCCCATTCACATGTGGTATATTGTGTAGTTTTAACTGCTAATTTTCATCAAAGAGCTGCAATACCCAGGTGGTGTTACGTCACGTGACCAGGTATTCACATCTATTGTGCATATGGTTAATTACATGACTGGAATATATGGCTATTTTATACTTTCCTCTTCTTTCTGTGCCACGTATGCTGTGACGAAGGTCTGGAAGCTTGGCCTAATAAATGTAAATTGCTTAGATTTAAGTGTGCTGAAGGTCTTTTTGGTCCAAAGCAGAGTAGCCCAGCAACTGGACAAGTAACTGTTGACTCATTGTTGAGTCATTATTGATCAGCAACCCAACCAAACCCTGCAGACATATTATGGCTTGTGCCATGGGACAGTAAAAATTGTACTGCATGCAAAAATCAGTAATCTGTCAACCTAATGATGGCTAACAACAATCAACAGTAAGGATACCTTTATATCATCCCTAGAATTGTATCTTTGGAATATCACTTGAACTGTATCTTTCACACTTTTTCCAAATTTTCTGGTCTGATCTCATGTCAGGTTGAAGCCAAAGCCTGTGACTATGTGGTTTTGTGGTTGGACTGCGATAAAGAAGGCGAGAACATCTGTTTTGAGGTAATCCACATTCATTTTGTTCCTCTTTATCTTGAAACCCAAAGATCTTTCACATCTGTGATCATCATAGCAAATGTAGCTAAGCGGCTTTGCCGTATAGTGGCTGTGTTTACATGCACAGGGAATTTAGTTCTTAACCTAGTAACTCAGGTAACCTGGTTTTGGGTCAGTGCATGCAAACGACACAACCGGTTAGAAAAACCTGGGTAATATCATGTTCTGATAGGAGAAAGCTGGTTAAGATGCCTGACTTCTTCCCATCTTAGACAGGCTACTGTGGCATGGACATATCTTACTGCTTTCACTTGTGGTTTTCTCTGTCTGTCTAACTCACCTGGACAGCATTATGGGTACATTTAGATGTAAACCTAGAAAAATATAATTGCCCGTAACTTCAAGTTATTTGTCAGCAGTGTCAAGAAGATCCTGCACATTTCTGTTGGAATCCTCATTTCTTTCCCCTGTACTAGAAGTAACCTACCGCTCAGTCAAAGGAGACTCAGTCACAGGGTGTCAAAGTTTCAGGTCAACGGCTTAACCTGACTAAGACCTTAACCAGAGGACGGATGGACAGGGTGTACCTCACATGTAAACGTAGTCACTGATGTTTTTATCTTTTGAGTGCTCAGTCACCATTTCTCTTGCTTCCCAGGTTTTGGATGCCATCCAGCCGGTGATGAACAAGCCGTACGGCAGGGAGCAGACCATCTACCGGGCGAAGTTCAGCTCCATCACCGACACCGATATCTGGAACGCCATGAACCGCCTGGGAGAGCCCAACCGCAATGAAGCCCTGTCAGTGGACGCACGCCAGGAGCTGGACCTACGCATCGGCTGTGCCTTCACCCGGTACGCTGCTGTCCACAGCCACAGACACACTGGTTCTGCCTGCCTGCCACGTTGCACTGGACCTCCCATTGCTGTACCATATATATATTTTGGAGGGGCGTTTTGTTCTCAGACTGGTTCCCATTAGCAGTGTTCATGCAGTTCATTGAATTTTAATTGAATAAAAATTCTGGCCACATATTTAACGGCTCTTTGCAGCATGCCATGGCACGCTGCTCTAGCTCAGTGGTTTTCAACGATGGCCCATGAAGGCTACTCCCTACTAACAACCTGCAATAAGCGATATCAGTTATAACCAATTCTGAACCTAAAATGTGCTATGTGAATAGTACGTCTCAGTCAGCGGGAGAAAGTAATGAGGGGGTTACGGTGATTTCAGTAGGATGAATGACTTGTGCTTACCTACAGTGACAGCAGGGTCTGGCAGAACTCAGTGGTGAACCGGCAGTATGCCAGTCTTTGCTCTGCACTCATGTTAACTCTATCTGAGTGTTGAGCAGTTTGACACATCTCTGATTTAAAAAGTGTTACTGTTTACACACGCCGTTACTAACACATGCGAGTTTGGAGCAAATTGTAGAATTTTAAGTTTCACTTTCTTTTTCGTGACTGACTTTGCTAACGCTTAGAGCGCCCTCTATTTCCCATTCCCCAGTTTCATGACAGTTGAGCCAAAGCAATGATGAAGTTGACATTTGCCTTCCTTTTGTTTGTCAAATATATTTCAGGTTCCAGACCAAGTATTTCCAGGGTAAATACGGCAACCTGGACTCCTCCCTGATCTCATTTGGACCCTGCCAGACCCCAACGCTAGGCTTCTGCGTGGAGCGCCACGACAAGATCCAGTCCTTCAAACCAGAGACGTACTGGATCATCCAGGCAAAGGTAAGATCCCTAGTGTCAGCCCTCTGTCATAATACAAATATCATCACCCACTGGGGGTATAGTGATGTTCTGTGTTTCTACCAGGTGTTCAAAGGAAAGGACAGTCCTCTGACACTGGACTGGAACAGGGTGAGGGTCTTCGACAGGGAGGTGGGTCAGATGTTCGTCAACCTGGCCAAGACCTCCAGGGAGGCCCTGGTAAGCAAAATGAACACTAGAGTGTTTTTTCGTCCTGGGTCGCTGTGGACTTTGCTGTCAGTATACTCTGCTGAAAGACTAGAGTTACTAGAGTTAAGTCACTGGAACAAAAACATGTAAACATTAAATATGGTAGAATGACATTGCTGTATCTACTTTTTTCCCCTCTCCAGTTTATTGTAGCTATTGAAGCAGTAACATGCATAGAGAGTCAAGTTCAGCAATTAAAGAATGTCATAGACTTATTATTGAAGGATACAATAAAAAAAAGTAAAACACTACTGCGGATTTTAAAAAAATACATCAAGCATATGCTTTTAATATCCAAGGCATATTACTACACTATAATATACAGTAGAACCGTTGGCTGCTCAGCGAATGTCACCAAGTGAAAACAAGTTGGACACTGCAGATTCAATATGACACGCGAGTGGATTCCAGATTTAATGTAATTTACTGACTTCAGATAGCTCAACCTTATCTCCTTTTTTCTTTGATGCTTTATGTAAAGTGAATCACCATAAGTACTGTGTATGCATACATTTTGGGAAGAGTGCGTCACTGGGGATCAAACTCATGCAGTGTTAGGAGGAAGAGCAGGTAAAGTTGGATGATGGTGTACATCCTCTGTCAACAATTGTCACTGCATAATGCCGATTGGTTGCGCTGACTTGAAACATAGCTTTTATATGCTCAAGAAAGGGGCGTTTTTACATCTTAAATTATAGTGTAGGTCCTCACAGTCGAGACAAACCCTTTAATCAAGATATTATCAAGGTGATTTAAATTGGCCAAAAAATCAGATTCAGTCCTTTGCCGATCCCCAACATCTTTGTTCAATCACCCATGAGCCAAAACTGATGTGGAGCTCACCCCACTGACTTCTGACATGAGCTGTGTAATGCTGCCCTGAACTACAGGTGGAGTCAGTGAGTAAGAAGGAGAAAGCCAAGCAGAGGCCACAGGCGTTGAACACAGTGGAGATGTTGCGAGTGGCTAGCTCTGCCCTAGGTACGTCTGCAGCCGTTCACCTCACCATGACATCTATCAGTTTAAATCATTTGAGTGAGTGTGTCTGAGTGTATGGTGGGTTTGACCCTCAGTGATCCCATGAATAGATGTGGGTGTGTGCATGGAAAAGACTAGAGTGCTGGAAAAATGCTGTTGCTGATGTTCAGCATCACATGTCTTGGTTATCACCAGGGCTGCAACAATAACTCTATTATGGCCACAACAGTTGTTTGTGTGTTTTCCCCTTGTTCTATTTGTTCATCTATTTGTTTTATTATTGTTTTCTCTATTTGCGCTAAATGTTCTCACAAGCGGAACCTTACAGCGTAATTGAAATAATAATTAATTGCAAATGTTGTTTTGGTGCCCAGGGATAGTGGAGTGGGGAAGTTGACCTCTGGAGCTGCACATATGCTCCAACTCGCCTGATTTGTTCTCCATCTTTCTATCTCATCAAGTGGAGGGAGTAGCTTAGCAGTATTCATGTAGAGACTCTCTTGGATTCAGCAGTCTACAGAAAATGCAGACAAAAGTCCACAGTTTGGTGTATGGATCCACATTTTAAATAATTCTCCAAATCCTTATTCACTCACTCACAAATGAAAAATCAATGTTCGTGACTGAGGCATAAATGTCATAACGCATGAGGAATATCAGACTGCGGGACGTCCTGTCCAGCTGAAATGAGTGAAGCGTCCAGTTGCGGTTCCAGTTAGTGAGGGGAATCGGCGTTCTTCTGCACCTTGCTAAGCTGCTTGAGCTAACAGCACAGCCATGTTTTCCTTTTCCATAGCTAGAAAGACATGACCGATGTTTTTGATGTCACAGGCATGGGTCCCCAGCATACCATGCAGATTGCAGAGCGCCTGTACACGCAGGGCTACATCAGCTACCCACGTACCGAGACCACCCACTACCCAGAGAACTTTGACCTCAAGGGAACCCTGAAGCAGCAGGCCAACAACCCCTTCTGGGCACAGGAGGTGAGGGCCACCACGGGATACAGTAAAGGATTCAAGAACTGATAGCTTCGAGCCCAGCATTGCACAGAAATGTAGCACACTCACACGCCTTGATCTGTATTTATGCTCACGAGCACACAGCCTGACAAATGATGCTTGAATGCGGATACACACACACTTTTAAGTTCCTGAAGAGATGTTTTACCTCTCCAACAGGTGAAGGCTCTGCTGGCAGCCGGACTGAATCGACCCAGGAAAGGAGCGGATGCTGGAGACCATCCTCCCATCACCCCCATGCGTGCTGCCTCAGAGGGAGAGCTGGGTGGGTCATACCTCTATTTATGTTATAAATCTGACAGTGATCATCTGACAATGGTTCAAAGTCATAAATACCTATTAATGAAGACATTAGCTGTCATCCAACTGTCAAAATGTCTTTAATTATATTATCTCAACTCAAGAGCCCGAGCTTTAGGTTTCATTTAAAAGCTGCAAGGCTTTCAGACTCTGATATTGGAAGGTATGGATTTACATTTTCAACTACTTTAACAGAAAAAGCTGATTGACCAAAGGCTGATTTTCTGAACTGTGGTACCCAGTCACGCCTCACTGAAGGGAGGAGGTGCAAGATCATTGAAATTTTTATACCACAGACATGTATCTGAATGAAATAAAATAAAAAATCAAAGTTTAAAAAACATTTCTTCAGAATGTTTCAGTGATGGTAATCCCTAGGGGTTTACTTTATCTAACACTTTCAGGGTTTGTTTGTATAGAGACTGAGTATACTGGCTTAAGTGTAGTCCCACCTGCCTGAGACCAGGTTGTAATGCAATAAAAAAACATGGCCTTCATCACAAAGGCGGTCTCAAAGGACTTTACAGAGAATGAGCCTACCTAGATCTAATTAATCAACAATCAGTCGTAGCACAGAATGATGCAAGACAAATACAAGGAAGCAAAACAAAGCACAAGACACACAATAGCAAGTTTTAGCAAGACATAACAGCCTACCTGTTCTAGCCTAACCTACCCGGCACCACCAACCTTAGACCCTCAATGCATACAAGGAAAACCTTCAGAGAAAACCTTATGAGAGAAAAAATGGAAGAAACTTGAGCGTGCAATAGTTGCCGGGACAAACAGTGGAATGGACAATGACATAAGAAGGAATTGATTAGACTAAGACGAACATAATGCAGTGAGAGATCAGCCCAGGCATGCAGACCTATGTCCTGATAGCCATACAACTATTTCATTGTTCATATTCCTTTCGGTGGTCTTACACGTCATTCTACCTGGCGTTCAAAACATTGTAACATTTGCAGACACCTCAGCAGTGATCCCCGTATTGGCTGTTGTAGGGACTGTGAAAGATTTAGATTCTAAAGTGTACCACTCCATATTCAGCCCTTAACCCCGGAGCTTCCTGGTCTTGTCTGTTCCGCAGGAAGTGACGGCTGGCAGCTGTACGAGTACATCACACGACATTTCATCGCCACTGTCAGCGAGGACTGCAAGTACCTGCAGACCACCATTGAATTCAGCATCGGCCTTGAGGCCTTCTCGTGCGGTGGCAAAACCCTTATATCACCAGGTAAGAGCTGCTGGCCAGACCCTCAGCTGGCCTCTTATGCTGCTTTTCCACCGCGTGGTACCGGCTCGACTCGACTCTACTCGCCTTTTTTGGTTTTCCACTGGGCAGGTACCAGGTACCATATTACGTGGTACCTGGTACTTTTTTAGTACCTCCTCCGTCGAGGTTCCAAGCGAGCTGAGGCGATACCAAAAGGTGACGTGAAACACTGCAGACTACTGATTGGTCAGAGAGAATCGTCATCATTGCGCACACATATGCTAACGTTAGCTACCAGGTTAGCTTACCCTCCTGCGTGTAGGTTTCCCCAAACTCTCCTGTTTGTTTTCAGCAGTCAGTTGTCTTGCTGCCAGTGCCTTCAGCCTCTTCTGAAATAAAATGTCTCTCCTTGCTGTGACTAACAGGCACATACCGAGAATCAAGAACACCATCCCTTCCATATCCTCCATTGTTGCTATGTGTTGCTGTGTGTGTGTCGCGTTGGAGATGACGTCACGGCAGTTTCATGCGGCGTCGCTATGACGACCAGTTGTGGGGTCGGGCACATTGAAGGTGTACTTTCTGCAGTGGAAAACCAAGTGGTACTACCAAAAGCGAGTCGAGTCGAGTCGAGCCGGTACCATGCGGTGGAAAAGCGGCATTAGTAGAACTGTTACTCTGGACTGGAGGTTTGCTTCTTAGAGCTGCACTAGGCAACCTTGCGTGTACTGTATGTGGCTCTAAATGGCAGCGAGAGGTAACTGAAAAATGTTACTCCAATACCCAGAAATCCGTACATTACGTAAGGATCAGCTTGCTGTTGCTTCCTGAAGTTTGCACCCCATATGTTACGCGTTGTTTACAGATACTGGTATTATGCATGTATGCCTTTTATTGGTATTCTGCTCTTGTGGCATCAAATTTCTTCCTATAAGATACTAAAGGTTTCCTCACCTTGAACAGCTAAAAAAATAACTTGTCAGATCTGCTGTAGCGTCCCATGGGTGGCGGAGCTGGGAATATTCTACAGTGAGTGAAGTATTGTATACAGTCGCTGTAAAGGTACCAGGTACCTTCAGTACATATTAATGGGATTGTAGGGTACAGGGTGACTGTAGGGTGATTTCTGTTTTAGAAATGTGGACATTTTGACAGTGAGGAATATCTGTATCTCTGTCTGGAATGTCTGATGGCATTTGATTCCAGTTCCAATGTAAATCAATCAGTATAAAGTACAGTGTGTACATTTCTGTTTTTTTCTGCCTCATTTCTCTATTGATTTCCATAGTTACATGAGAGAAGATGAAGTGCAGTTTTTGTAGTTGGACAGAAAATGTGCAAAAAGTCAAGGGAGTTGAATACTTTCATAGCCACTGAAGTTTACGGTGAAAAGAATGTTTTAAATAAGAAGCTGTAAAACTAAACTTGAATATTAGGTTACGGAATGTCAGTCAGTCATATCAGACATTCTAATGATTCTTAATCAAAACTGAACTTGTTTCATGATATTTGGTCATTGTAGTGACCTGACCAACTGTGTAATCCGTCCCCAGGTTTCACAGAGGTGATGCCGTGGCAGGGCATCCCTCTGGAGGAGGCCATGCCAGTTTGTGAGCGTGGAGACACTTTCACGGTAGACGAGATCAAGCTGGTGGAGAAGCAGACTAGCCCCCCAGACTACCTGACCGAGGCCGAGCTCATCACCCTCATGGAGAAACATGGCATTGGTATGCCTCTACAGCACGGATAGGACATAAGAGTTCAGGCAAAGTCTTGGAGGGAAATCCTTGTTGCAAGAAGTGGCTGGTCAAAGATGAGTTCTAATGTGATGGCTTCCTGCAAAACACACACATGTGAAAAGCAGACACTAAAAAGTTTGATTTTGATGTTAAATCAGCTTTGAATGTCTCAGAAATGGGAAACTTGGTGCGCCCGGGTGGTGTAGCGGTCTATTCCCTCACCACCAACACAGGGGCTGCAGGTTCACGACCCCGTTGTTACCTCCGGCTTGGTTGGGCATTCCTACAGACGCAATTGGCCGTGTCTGCGGGTGGGAAGCCGGATAGGGGTTTGTGTCCTGGTCGCTGCACTAGCCCCTCCCCGGTTCAGCCGGGAGGGGAACTGGGGGCAATAGCATGTTCCTCCGCACGCGCTACGTCCTCCCGGTGAAACTCCTCGCTGTCAGGTGAAAAGAAGCGGCTGGCGACTCCACATGTGTCAGAGGAGGCATGTGAGAGTCTACACCCTC
>OMOV01034962.1:2538-17112 GCA_900312565.1 Beryx splendens | reverse complement strand
GGACCGCTTTGGGGCGGTTGGGCCAGCCTTCGGCCCGGCTGCGGGCGCTCTCTGCCAGCTCAGCCATCACCTCACTGTTCCTCCACACTCCAGCATCTAGACTCACCAAAGTAGAGGTGCTGGCTCCCACACCCAGGGACACGGCCTGTCTTCTGCCAGCATCGCCCATTATGGGGCCAGCTGAGACAGCAATAGGTGGGGCCCCAGTCCTGGAGCTTGACAATGGGGCTAAAATGCCATGAGGGGGCCCTACTAACCCCTGGGCCAACAAGGCATGGGGTATAGTCCCATGTAGAGTAGGAACTGCCCCAGCCATGGCCCGGCGAGTGTTTGGACTCTGTCGGCTGCCCTCTGATATGGCCACATCTTCAGCTCTGTGCAGACCATTGGGGAGGCGAGAGGAGACCCCATACTCCCCCCTCCCCCTGTCTAAACGTTCCCCATGCTGCCGCCCTACTTCCATGGGCCCACCCGAGCTGGGCTTTCCTTGCTGTGGACCAGGAGACCTGCCGTCTAAAACCCCGTGGGTGCTCTTCAGTTGTCTGGCAGTTTCAATTAGGAGCTCTATTCTGTCCGCGCCGTCGTAGTTGACGCAGCCCCGGCACACGGCCTCGCTGAACTCCCACAGCATCGCCCAGGGCATCTTGGGCAGATCGCAGAGGTAGCACCATTGCCGTCTAGAGGAAGCCTGCGAGGCGGAGGACATGTTGTTTACAGGCCCTCGACCAAACTTTCTTCGGAGGCCTACGCGTTAAGGTCTTCGTTTTTCAACAATTCTTCAATATTCAGACACCATTCGCCACATGCCCGGGATTTTACGAGCAGGATTAAACAAAAAGTAAGACGAAAACGCGACGGTTGACTACAGCGTTTAAAAGTTAGCGACGTCTTCTTTCTCGGTTTGTTCGTGTCGGTCTGTGTGTGGAAGGAAGTAAAATGTTATAAGACACCGGAAACACCTACGCGCCAGGGATTCAGGGTATTATGGGAGTTGTAGTGTTGCAGAGGAGAATCATTTTCCCGCCAGTTCATTTTCATTTTCCACGTTAGAAATCATACTCAGTCACCTTTTAAATATACGCAATTAGAAAAAGGTTCACTGTAATATACACTGTTAAAAACATCCGTTAAAAACAATCAATTCATCTTTACCCATAACTAGCTTGCATAATAATAATAATAGTAATTAAAAAAATATTTCCAAAGATAATAATAATAATACGTATTGTTATTATTTTAATAACAGTCAGGGATGTAGCTTTGAAAATAAAATTTTAAAAAGTGCTGAAGGTGCAAAAACAAATGGATGGGATATGATAGTCGCAAATAGGGAAATGTAATATTTCTTTAACCTGTATAAAAATGCCAAAGCTCAAAGCTATCTCCTGGCAAAGGGTAATCAGATCTATTGCCCTCTATTGCAGCGAACACAGATCAAATATGGCATATTAGGCGACATCATACACCAGCCACCTGCCATACAGATACAGCCAATACAGAGATCTGGACATAAAACATGTATAGAAGCTATAAAACTGCCCTCTCTGTGCTGTAGAAATGTCCCTTCCTTTGGTGGCTCTATGGGTAGTGAAAAGCTTTCACATGGACCTCAGGCCAGAGTGGGAACGGCAACACGATAAAATCTCAAAAAATGACCTAAGTCAAACCCACAGAATGGAAAGCTAGGTCTGTCTACCCTTGCCATAAAATATTTTTTAAAGCCTTTCCCTGGTCAGAATTATTAGCATAAATCTGATATCAGAGTGAATATTTAAGCAACTAAAAAGGTCAAAGTTGGGCACATTAGCATCAGATTTATAGATGAAGTGCTGCTTTCATTGAACCAAGTCCAAACCACAGCACTATGTGGCGTCTGAGTACATACTGTGACTAAGCATTATGCTTTACAGTGTGTGCACGGCCTTAGCTTGACCCAAGAGGCCTTTTCTACATGCTGCCATGGGTGCATCTAAACTGAGAACTTTTAGTAAACTGAGTAATTCCAAACCAAGGTTGTATTCACAATATCTCCTAGTAAAGTGAAACCACGAGATAATGACTGATCTCTTCTTCCAGATGACGACCATCTCTGCTTTTTGTCTTTGTACTGTGCAACTTCTGCAGTCCAGGTATCAAACAGCTGGATGGCAACTCAACAACTTAAGCACAATTAAGTGTGAAATTTGATGTGATATGGTAGTGTAGTCCAGAAAACTATATCTGTTTCTGTGCAATAACTCACCAATTAATGTTTGGGGGTTTTTTTTACACAGAGACAGCCTCAGATGTTTCCCTGTCAAGGGTGACTACGTCAGAAGAGCAGCTGTAGTAGCACTGTAGCACTGTAGTTACATAAAACACCAAAATTGTAAGTAGGTTATCATTCACTTTATTTAAAAAACAAAAAAGGGCAGAGTTTACATGGAAATGAAGTTATTTCAGAGTGGGGGGGGGTTCTTCTTGAAATCTAGTGTCATGAACAGAAAAAATTGATTAAAAAAGCAAACGTAAATCATACAAAATCTATAAGTTAAAGTAAAATGATCTCTACAGCACATCAATCCTACTTTTTGTCAATACTGACTGAATATTTTAACGGGAAGTGACAACATAACTGCAATAAACACTATGCGAGAACACAAAACTTTACAAATAGGTGGAGGGTAGAGCATCATTTAGTTGGCGTGGTGTGCGGTTGAGAAACACAGCTTCAGTGTATAAGGGTAAGGCCCACCTAGGAAAGAGAGAAAGAAGACGTCAATCAGTAGAAATAAAACATGATACCAACAAGGACTCTGTTTTTGGTTATGTGGAAAACAGAAGAATCTGGGTTCATGAACTGTATTCAAGTACAGGAAAACATGGAAGACATCCTACACAGCAGTGACTCAGCAATTCACTCAAAAAGTGGTACTTAAAACAAAATGATTCGGGATTGTTTGCATGCATTTCAGGACGACTGGAATTAGTATTTTGGTACGGCAGTGAATCAGAGTTAGGTCAGAGCCTGTGATCTGTTCTTATGATGACTAATTAAGATGTCAAGATGTGCCAGCTTAACAGGGGTTTTAAAGCAAAAGGTAGAAGTCAGACTTATTGACTCTTCATGATGTCATAGGATTGCGGGATTTATTTAATTTAGGAAAACAAATCATGATCCTTGGCTAGAATCCAGAATCCAGGACGAAGAACTAGAATCCAGGACGAATAAAATGGTATTTGGGAGAACCTGGTTTTATCGTGTGCTGGACTAAAACATGTTTATTGGCCTGTAGCGTGATCAGGACTTACTAGGGTTTTTCATCTGGAAATGGTTCATCATGGCCAGGGCTTCCATGGCGTCGTTGATGGACTCCCACTCCAGCAAGCCGGACGAGCTCCGCTCACCTATCACACCACACAAGGCAAGAGATTAGATTAGTTGAGTAGATTATACTTCAGATTGTATGCTAACACACTTGGACTGAACCAATTAAATATTTACCATGCCGAGCCAAAATGACGACATCCAGCAAACCTGATTCAATTTAATGCAATACCTTTCAAGTGAATTACCTTTCTTCCAACCCTGATTGGGTCTATATTATGCAGCACAGCACAGACTATACATATGGACTACATGGTTTACTGGTAAGTAAAGGCACAAAGCTACACACACTATGCTTTTCCTCTCTCCCTCACTCAAACAGCTCTACACACATCAACACAATCAGTGTGATTCACTTTTTAAAGATATTTGGTTAGGAAATAATAGATTCCATTAAAAAAGAAGTATTGGGTTGCTTTTTGATTGGCTTTCATCTGGATCCGCCTGAAGCCGAATGTGCTATTTTGTTGCCAACTGGCAACAAGCAGAAGATGAAATGGGAGGAAAGAAAAAGGCCTTGGCTACAGTAGGGTGCACCTATTGGCTATGCCTTCTATGCAGAAGTGAGTCAGGGATTCAACACATTTTTCTCATTTATGAAAAATATATATATATATATATCTGGGGAGAAACTGATTGCCTGTACGTTATTTGTGCCACAGATGACCATGACCCATGCTCCATTGATAATATCAGTCTTCAAAAATGATATGGATGTACAATTACACAAAACCAGTCTAGGTGTCACTCATATTACTCACTCTTTCCAGTGAAAAGTTTCACATTGGAGGGGCTCTTGATTCCCAAATCGTCGCAGACCTGAAGGGAGAGAACAGTGTCACTGAAACATTTCAAAGCAATGCAGAGAACGCACACTTTACAAAAACCACACCCTAGCACCAGTGCCCTTCATTCATCCTGCCACCAGTCCCCTTCATCGTTCCTACCTGGTTGAAGACCTCTGCGGAGATGTCGGGCTGGCCGTTGAAGAAGTGCAGGACGTTGCTGGGGTGCTGGATGCGGTTCTTGGCCGCCTGCTCTGGGGAGGTGAAGCGGTTGTTGCGGGAGCCGTGGAAATCCTTGAAGCTGCTGCTGCCGTCCTCCAACTCGTAGCACTGGCCCGGCATGATGGCCTGCTGCTTGGACACACTGCAAGGGAAGACGGACGGGGGTCTCAGGTCTGTACATCTGGCTTGCACACAGTTCGTCTTATAGGTAAAGATGGTTATTTTGTATGGGTGCAGAGCAGCTCTTACCAAACGTTGAGTTTCTGTCCAAAAAGGAAGTTATTGTTGAGGTGGGTGATGGCCCTGTCCACGGAGTAACAGTCACCCATCTCCACCATGGCCGCCCCGGGCTTACTCTTCATGAACTTGACCTGAAGGAAGAAACATGGGGTCAGAACACCATCCAGCTGACTAGAAACAAACGGCATGAAATCTGTGTTGATGGTGCCAATGTGTTGCAGTAATGTTACTTTCCCAGTGACATGCAGTGTAACGAATTTAAAGAACATTACAGATTCCAATCAAAAGTACAAGTAATTACTTATGTTAGCACCTCCTCATGAATATGATTGAAGTTGAATTATGCCCAAACTATATCCAACCATCATTATGTTAGTCATCGTCCTCTCACTAAGCAAGCTTTGATGAGAAACAGCAGAAAGATTTGCTTTCTTTCTCCATCACTCCCACTATTTTGATTTTATTGAGTGAAAGGGCTTTGCTTGGGGGTTTAATAGCAGAGTAATGTAATGATTACTGTAACAAATTGATGCTCCTCGGGAGTAGTAAGTAAACTAATGTTTTGAAATAAGTAATGGGTAATGGCTAATTTCTTACTTTTTGAATACAGAGCCCAACACCGGCACCAGAAGGCCATTTCTCCCTCTGAACTCACCCGCTCTACATTGCCATAGAGGCAGAAGACGTTGAAGACCCTGTCAGCGTTGATCTTGGAGGGCTCAAGGCCATACACCATAACGACGGGGGAGTCAGCGTGGGGGCCGTATTCAGGGGGAGGAGGTCCATATCCAGGGCCGTAGCGCTGGCTACCGCGACCACGCCCACCTATGGGTGGCCCCATGCGGTGAGGAGGAGGGGGCCCGTAGCTCTCATCATTATAGCTGTGATAACCTCCTTGAGGGCCACCTTATTTATGGGGGGAAAACAGATATTGCGGAGTAGGTACTAGTGCTGGAGCCTGACTGACTCATTCCTCTAAATGTCAGACCAAATTCCTTTCCTAGATATTTACCATAATCTGGTGGGTGGTCTCCCAAGAGAGCAGGCTGCCTCTGGCGCTTGTTGGGATTGGCATTGGGATCTAAAACCACGAGATAAAAGTTGCCAATCAAACAGCTTCCTCACTTAAGGCACCAAAGGCACCTCACGTCCTACTAAGAGCTACGTGACAAGGTTGTGAATGACATGCAAGAGAAGGGTCTGACGTTACGTGTTAAAAAAAAGTCTGCAGGCTCTATTTTTGTTATCTAAGACATGTAACATAATGGAGATTTTTTTTTACAATGATTTTGTAAGATTTTAAACATAAAAATGTCTAAATGTAACCCCCCCATATCTGTCATCCTAATACAAACACACACCTTGTGAATTGTTCCAATTGCCTTCACCATCAGCATCTGTGCAGGTACACATATACACACGTCAAGTCCAAATTAACATTGAAAAAGTTTGGCCACACTTACATATAAACACATTCCTTTAAAACCTAGATAAACCTTAGAAGATTGCAAAGAATAAATGAGCATCAACACTATGCATAGCACCTGAAAACAGTCTAAGCATGTTTTATTGACAGCTACGAGATCTAGACAAAGTTAATACAAGCCAGGATAAGATAACGGGGATAACATCAGAGGTGAAAAGACAAAAAGTCTTTGGACTACAGTTGACAGTCTGGAGGGAAAAATCAACCCAAATTGTAAATAGGCTTTAGTTCATTGAAAACATATAATTATATAAAAAATACTGACATAAGCCCTCATGCACACAGACTGTGATCATGGGACTGAAGGAATGTATGGGAGATCTGCATCACACATACAGCCCAATGTGTTTATCCTGATATTATTGGGCCTATTCACCATTTGGTGTTTATAAAAAAAGGATTATCATTTAATAGCATAGAATGCCTTTAATGGGAAACTTAATGCTACAGTATTAATGTATTTCTTACTGAGGGAGCTCTTAACATCGGACTGAGCAATGAGTGTGCAGAATGCAGCAAGCAATAGTTGAATATAGGAAAAAAGACAAATACACATATTCTAGCAGGATTTGTGAATATTAGCTCAGTCCAAGAGCTAACCCTATGCCTTTGGGGGTTCATATCCCCAAAGTTTGGAATTAATCCTTTTATGAGGACTTGTAAAAGTGCAAAGACCACTTTTGAGGTAATATAGTGTGATTTCCAAAACCCATACTCTATGGAAGCTGCTACAATATGGATATGCACAATACTGATATTCTGGTTCGACAAAAATGAACAGAAACAAAATCCTTAGTCAATCTTGGGTTGATTTTTACTTTTAAATAAGATGCTAAACAAAGAAAATCATGTGGTTATCTCATAAATCTCACTGTAATGTGTCACCAACAAAGTGACAACATGAGAACTAGGTATATATATTTTTTTTAAGTAGAAAAAAAGAAAAACGAAAAACAAATAGCAGTGAAACAAAATCCAGGTCTGTAAAATCTCCCTTTTATCACTGACAAGGTGAAAAATCCATACTGACTCTTAGTTGCTTCAAGTTGGAAAAACCCTTTATAGAACTAGGTGTGAGCTAAATATCACACTTCCCCAAAGTCCAAATTTCTCAAATATTGATTGACCTCGCTCATTCCCTTGGGTACCTGGGTACTGGCAACCCAATATGTGGTATAATAAGCTTCAAGAAGTCCATTACCTGCTACTGATCAATTTCTATTTTAGAATTTATTAACAATAAGTTGCCAAGAGAATCAGGAGCCAATCTGTTGCACTCCATCGCAACAACACTGAGGTCATTTGTTTCTAAACAGCTGAGAAATTCCAGACCTGGTTTAAATATGGCTTATATCATAGAATAGTATTCACATGATGGCATGACACTTACAGACAACAACAGCCAAGTCTTTTACTTTTACAGTAACTCAACCATCAAGACAGTCTGTACGAGTACTTACAGCACCACACACGGAGCACAGGACACAGTGGGCAGGTAGGGGGCGCTCTTCAGCAGGGACGCTACCTGCCACCCCTGTGAATCCAGCCTCAACTCTTTCTTCCCTCCTCCTTCTTTCCTTCCTTCCTTCCTTCCTTCCATCCCCACCACCAGAGAAAGTACATCCACACGTCCGTGCTTGGTTTTGACTTGCCGCCGGTTTGTTTTTAGAGTTGCTATTAGAGGCTGATTTCCAGCTTACCGTGCTCTGAGCGCAAAGCAGGATATTTGCACCGTTTGAGACTGGGCTGTCTGTCCACAGACACACTGAGCCAAACCTGCATCACACGGGAGGCGTTAAAGGCATCACTATGGGCCAGTGCATGATAAAGGGAAAATGAAACATCGCAGAAACAACACAAGAATAGCACAGAGAGAAGGGGGGAAATGGGTGGGAAGGTAGAGGGGGGGAAAAAACAGAGCACCAGAGTCCATAAATGTAGAGCGAGCTTTGGGAAAGGATTTGTAATCTGTTTGCCTCTGTGCTTGTATGCTTGATGGGTGTTTGATGCTTGTGTCTTCGTTGGCCCCCCCGCGCTTGTTTCTTCTCATGTACAAATGGCCGCACACATGATGCTTGTTTTTTTGTTTTTGTTTTTTGTTTAATAGATGTCAGCCACTGGCAAAGTGAAAAGGCGTCTAGTGCTTGGCAATAAGTCGTCTGGAATATCTGCGTGGTGATGTGTTGTCATGGCGATTCAGCTCTGTGTGTTGCCGTGGATATTCAGCTCGGTGTGTTGTCATGTTGTGTTCGGCACAGGAAGGGAGAGTGATAGCAAAGGAAGCCCATACACCCAGGTCAAGAGATGAGCGGAATTAGCGTCTGAGAAAGAGAGTGGCCTCTGTTTTTGTTTACTGCCCCGGTATGTGGTGTCATCTGTTCCCTGGTCAGGCTGAGTGTGTGTCCTCTGTTGCTCCCTGTGGTTGTGTTATAGTAGTCAGATCCCAAGGGCTGGGAGGCATGGTCACAACGACCACACACACCTGACTCCCGCCCTCATCATCAATGTGTTGTGTCAAAAAAAAAGGTGAATCCTCAGGCCTCTGGAGATGAGATGTGCTTTACTTGTAAAGAGGATGGTAGATGATTATCAATGTATCAAGATCAGTCTGTGGTGGATATGCGGGGTGTCTGTTCGCACTGGCCTTGATGTGATCAAACGTGGCGGCTACTGTCCACCCCTGAGAGTAAAATGGATTCCCATGTCAGGTGGAGGAGATAGGGGTGATGGTGGACTTGGGATAAGGAGGAACTGAGAGTTGAGGTTGTGTGATTCCGGTGTCTGTTGCCCCACTGTGTCCGATGTATGCCACAGAGCGGAGTTACGTTAGTTGTGGCTGTGGGTGCTGTTCATGATGTCATAGGTGGGTGCTGCTAGCTGTAGAAGCCGCTGTGGCTTTGGCAGCATGTGTCTGCTTAGGAGCTGAGGTGAGCCTGTATGAGTATGCACAGTGAGGGCACAAGGAGCACCTCTTGCTCGCAAGGCAGCCAAAACGTAGGAATACAAAGAAATCTCTTAGAGGATGACATGTTATACACCTGTATAAAGCTTATAGTGTACATGTTGTGGCCCTGGTTGTGTACCAGAGAAACAATTACATGTTTTTACAGTGTCTGGAAAAAAATCATAGTTGCCACCACACAGCTACAGTAAAGCAATTCAGTCTACTGCAACAATTAGGTCTTAAACCCCCAGTAAAACTGTAAAATTCACCATGCTAACCAGTAAGACACAGAACCTAAGGGAAAAAAGCCCACCTTCATACCAAAAGCAAAAAAACAAGAGCATACTCGCTAACAACTTGTTAATGCTAAAGTTGACCAGTGTGTCTCATTACAATACAAATTCATTGTCACTAATAAATTTAGGTTTGAATACTAAACAATGTAGAGAAAACATATTTAACACGGTCAAGCGTGCTTGTATTCTATGTTTTACATTAACACATTTTGTGTGCTTGTGTGTGTGTAGTCTCCACCGCGCCAGAAGCTTACCTGGTGGTTTCACAAGTCAACTACTAAGTGGAATCCCTACTGGAAGCTATGACAAAATCTCCAATATGTTGTGCAGAGGCATTTGAAAGAAAATACTGAAAGGTGTGATGCTGCTCTGGAGTGTTGACCGGACTAGAATAGGCAGGAATGTGAGGTTGTGCGAGTGTGGCATGCTCTACAGGGAGTGTGAACCTATGTGCGGAATGGTGAGACTGCATATGCTACCGTGACGGGTGCGTTCACAGGTTGCCGACTGATCATGCATGCGCTTGTAATTGAGGTTGGCTGCCCTTGAGGTTGCTCCTCGTGCCCTTACTTTGTGCCTGCTGTGTGGCAAGAAAATGCATGAAGACTGTGAGAGCGTCACAGGAGTACTGCCTCTGAACACCGGGAGGAGCAGCGTGCTGAACGGTGGAAGAAACCATTCAGCTGTGATCAAAGGCAATACCCCAGGAGGCGGGAGACCCTAACCATCCCATACAGTGGCATGAGCGGAGAACAGGAAGAAAAATAGGGGGGAGGAAGGGGTAGGGACCACATGTTACCTTGGCCGCTCAGGTTGGGGTTCGTGTAGTCCCACGTGTCTTGGTCGTTCTTGAACACATTGAGGCGTGCTGGCTATGGAGAGGAACACATAAACAAAATGAAAACCGTGCTCTCCTCACTAATGTGTCTTCATCAAATACAAAAAAAAAGTTTGCGAGACATTGCCATGCACTCACCTTGGCATATTCGATCTTCAGAGTGCAGCAGCCAGAGTATATGTCTGCCCCATTCAGAGAGGCTTTGGCCCTCTGGGCACTTTGGACCGAGTCGAATGTGGCGGCGGAGAGTTAAGGAGAAGTTTGATTACATGGCAAGAACTGACGAGTCAACTCTTCTTCAAGATTTCTGAAGGCCCAAACACACTTTCACAGGAACTCATTTGTGTACAATAACAGATACAACATGCCCAAATGGACAAGAAAATATGTCAAGCAGGTAATGCTTGCTCTGGGGAAAGGATATTCGACCATGGCCTGAACACCATTCTTCCTGAAGATGACGATCCTCTGTACAGGCCCACAGTTGTTGCAGATGGTGTAGAGCACATCCTGTTGAGGCATATTGATAAGGCATTTCTGGGAGTACCTCTAATCAAACAGTATTTTTCAGCAGTTTGTAAAAAAAGAAATCACCTAATTCTCATTTTTTCTCTCATGAAGCCAACTGTGCTTCTGCAAATGAATACACGTAAAAACAAGTGTCCCAACTTTAATGCAATTACCATGTCTCAGCAAAATGGTTTTTTTTTCTGTTAAAAAATGGCTCATATGTAAGCTTGGGGACAAAAAAATGAATGTACTCTAATCTATGATTCAGTCTGAATTTGTCATCCTACAGCAATTAACCCAGTTCAGCACACTTTTTTGCATAATTTATCACTCTGCTCCCATTGTACAGAAGTCTTGTGTCTGTGGTAATGTTACCGTGGTGATAGGATAGATGGGGTTCATGATGGTGAGCAGCAGCACGTTGTTGACGCTGCGGGTGTCGTCTGGGTCTCCAGGCCGGGAGATCTTCTGGCTAGTGGAGTAATTGATGAAGGCAGGGTGGCCTGCGATGTAAACCTGGTTCTCTGCTGCGTAGGTAACAGCATTACAGGAGCCGTTCATGTCCTCATACTCCACCAGGGCCTGGCGCTTCTTGGGCATCATGACCACATAGCTGTATACACAAAGAAACATCACTTTCACTGCAATTTTACAGGATCCATACACCAAGCAAGTGGGACTGGCTTATGAACTGTGCTTGGCTGATACACAATATGCATCACATAACTGCTTAAAAGCCATCAGTAACAAAGTCATATTGTCCCAAAGCATGCCTCAATTCAGATGCCAGTTGCTTGGGAGCGTACCACCAGTTATCAAATTTATGCCATGACAGAATGAGCAAATCACTCCCTGCAAGGAGCGCATGCAGCTAAATTCACTGTGAGAGATAAGAGGAATCTGCTTCATCATAATGCATTTTCATAAAGAAAAGAAAAGAATAGCAGCTCTTTGGAAAATATGAGACCTGGAGCACAGGGATCACATGTGTTTACTAACACGGTAAATGGCATGGTCCGGTGTGGTATTATTACCTGATGGCCCCAAACTCCTGCAGGGCCTCCACCAGGTCAGCCTCCATGATGCCGTCAACCAGGCCCCTGATGTGCACCACCGGGGAGGGGAGCGTTTTATGAGGGTCATCGTAGCCCTCCTGCACAAGGAGCAGACAAAATGTTCTCATGGTCACATCATTTAGCCTACATCACTGATTTAAAGTCAGCAGACACGCAGAGATTAGCAGTAGCTATATAGTTAGTTCGCGTTAACGTTACAGTTAGCTGGCCAGGACAACATATCAAGCTAGTTTGCCAGCTGAAACTAACATTTGTTAACGCAAACATAACGTTACACAGCTGTAATTTGTTTAAGAGCCACGTTAGACGACATTGTTAACAACGTCCATATAGGTAGGTGACATTAACTAGGTAAACACCGTGCCAGCGTTAACGTTGCTCAAAACTAGCGCAGGCATGAATCGGTTTAACGTTACGTTCCTCGCTTATGTTTCCTCTCCCAGCAGCACTCTTTGGTATGCGCTAACAGTTAGCTAGCTACCACATTAGCACCTCTATGTCAGCCTAATTTCCTATCTAGGAAAATTGAAGTCTACCTCAATTCTTCATCATAAACTTGTAACTATTAAGGCAGCCAGTAAACGTCTCACCGTTGTCATCCCTCCGTCCTCGGTTTTCTGTCTTTTCGTTGCTCTGCCACCTTCTCCGTAGTAGCGGCCCGCAGCAGCAGCCATGTTGTCCCGTCCCCGGTGCCCGACTAAAGCTGCGTTCACGGTGTAAGGGGGAAACCAGTGACATAGCAAACGGCATGGGTGTGCCCGCCAGGACGCCTTGCCTGAAGTGTCTGGAGACTTTGATCGCTCCTGGTCTGATCAGCTCGTTCACACAGAACACACAGGCACTTAGAGCATGGTACTGGAGCTGCTGTTTTACAGCAAACCAAACACTGAGAGTGTTTTGGTGGACCGGGGCTGTCTCTTGCCATGGGCATTTTAATGTGATCGCAAAATTAGACTACATTTTATTTGGAAAAGAATATCTAAGTCTCTACGCTACAGGTATTTTCTGTTCCTAATTAGACTTAGTATTTACGACCTAAGAGCCGACGGGAACGGTTTTTTTCTAGCACGAAGTTCTTGTCTTCCTTGTTTTCCATGGGACTTGAATGCAACTTCTCTTGGTGGGGGACACAGTTCAACGACTCTGTATCTGTCACTCATAATAAAACAAACCAAGTCCAAAATCACCACTTTCACTTAGCTAATTGTTAAGTGAAAGTGGTGAATCATTCTCTCAGTCTTGACAACTGTAGCCTACTGCATCTGAGCATATTAAAGAATTACCAGGTTTCACCATTTCTATCCATTGCAGTGCCACCAATAATGCAAACACCTCCATTGTGTAAACACTCAGGTCATTACAAGTAGGCCTATACTGCTGAGCTACAGAAGTAGATCCTGTAGTTTGTATTTGCAATTAATGAGGATATTCTGTCTCAGCAGGATAAGACAAAGCATGTATTTAAATCAATTTCCACTTTGACTCTCCTTTTTAGTTCCAGCAGGTGAACCATTGGAGCAAGCAACCATGGTGCCACGACAGGGATCCATGCAGGTTGTGTTGCGTACCCCATTGCACTTTTAGATTAACACAATAATTTGCAACCCATGGGATAGGCTACCCATCTGCAAATGGTATCTCTGCTACTTCCACCTAAAGTGCAGCTATCGGAGATGTTTTAACAGCCTCAACAGATTTAGCTGCTAATCCATGAGCAACTCCCATAATCGAATACAGAAAGAACCAGCTGCATTCATATTCCCCCAGCAGACAAGGCATTGCAGTACATTTCATAATGTCTCGCATTTCTAAACTATTGGTTTCACATTCAGTGCAAGGGAACAACAAACAGCATAGCTTCACTTCAGCAGCTGTCAGTGCAGTTTAGGTTTGATTGATCACCTATAAGGCATGCTTTGGACAAGTGCTTAGCTATATCTCTGAGCTTTTAAGCGCTTATGAGCCCAAGCACAGTCATTTTAGTGTAGTGTTTCCATAATCTAGGTCAAACACTAGCCTAAGGGTGAAGGTTTCTAAGCTCTGCAGCAAAACCTGCAAAACCAGATCAGAGGAAACCAACTCAGTGTCCTCATTTAAAACACTTTTAGACATGCAAATGTTACACTTGCTTTTAAATGAACTATGGTCTTTTATGTTTTTATTCTTGTTTTAATTAATCGATGCATTTGCACTTTTGTATTTTTTGTCCCTGTTCTATAAGTCTGTCTTTGATAAGTGCTCTATAAATAAAGGTTATTATTTGTTATACTGTAGCTATGCGTACTCAAGCAGTGTGGTATATAGTATGGTGACAGTTGCAAGCGCAGTATGAGGATTAAGATAAGATAAGATAGCACTTTATTAATCCCCTTGGGGAAATTCAGGGCCAGTGTACCACGAAAAAGTTACACTGAATAGAAAGAGATGAGCATGAAATGTATTATGTGCAGTGGAGAAACTACACTCCTGTGTCTACATTAAAGTGTCGTGCCTACAGTCAAAAAATTGTCCTTCCTGTCCTGTCCTGTTCTTTGCCTTGGTCATTCAGTTCTTGATGGAGGTGTAAGGATGCTTTGGTTTAATGATCTATAAAAATGGACCAAGACTAGTTATGAGATGTTTAGTTTCCTCAATTTCCGCTGGAGGAATATCCTTTCCACAGGAAAGGATATTCCTCCAGCGGATATTCCTCAATTTCCGCTGGAGGAATATCCTTTCCTGTGGAAGCCAGTCCTCATCAACTGCTTTGAGAGTATCCATGCATTTGGTATTGCTGGAAAAACAAATGCACGATGGGTAGTGACAAAAAC
>OMOV01034948.1:9217-19217 GCA_900312565.1 Beryx splendens | reverse complement strand
GACGTATCCCTCGCAACTTTCCCCCCGATGTCATATCGCTGTAAGTCATATTTTTCATTACGCGTGTTTTATTTCCCAGGGATAATATATTCCTAACCAGTGATTGTCATTACAGACAATTAGAGCGCATGTTCGGCCCTATTTGCTGGCTAAAACATGAATTCCATATGTATGCAGCTGCACAGCAACACATAATCAAGGATTAATGCCTATTTCTGTGTGTTTAATCTGCCTGCTGTGTTTCCCCACAGATCATTCGTGAAGTCTGAATTCAGTGAAATCCCTAAAGAGAGCTTCATCCACACGCCTGCCCTGCATCTCCTGTGAGCAATCTCCCTGGAGCTTTTTGTCCCTCATTCTTTGTTACATGCTGTCAGTCGCCTGTGAGGTGATCAACGCCATGTTTAAATGGACAACAGATCTCTCCCTCATGATAACCCCACAGTGTTAGTGATGCAAGGTGTTAGGGTGTGTTGGTTTGATTGTGGAACATGGAAAATGTGATGGGGGGTTTTTTTGTGGAGAAGATGGAAATTCTCCCGAGATGATTTCCCTACATGATGATGCTTTTGTCAGGTTGGATGTCAGTGTAGATTATGCTTCATCCCCCGCTGGGCCTATATCCAACATTATGTGTCTGTTATGGTTTAAAAGACATTGTGAACTAGGCCTTAGCATGACACCTATTTAAGGGGGGATTCCTCCTTTGAAGAGGGAATCCCCTTCTCCTGTCTCATGGGGTATTGACTGAGTCATTGTGTCCTTCAAAACAAACGGGTAAGACTGGAGGGATCCTATTGGAGTGATGCTCCTTGCCTTTATTGTAGCTGAATTAATTTCCAATCGGTGGCAGGAAGAACGCAGAATGGAGAAGGTTTTCTATCAGGCAGGCTGGTGATAATTCTTTCAGTTATAAATATGCATGTATTGTATAACACTTGTATAATGCATGTGAGTGTTAACTATTGATCGGTGCTGGTGTTTCCACAGCCTTTTCACAGCCAACACCTTTGACTCGATAAACGAGGATGCTTTCCTTGGACTTCCTCATCTGGAGTATCTGTGAGTAAATGACAAGTTTACCCATAAATCTGTCTTCGTCATCGGCGGCATTGCTTCCTTCCTCATACATTTACTCTGTCCCCTTTTCAGATTCATTGAAAACAACCAAATCAAGTCGATATCACCACATGCTTTCCGCGGGCTGAAAACTTTAGTACATCTGTAAGTATAAATGTATCAACGGCTAGTAATAGCAGCTGGAAAAAGTAGAGATACTCTAGTAAAAATATTGGTAACGCTTTCTATGAAGACCACATTATGAAGGCATTCATAATGAATTTATGACAACACTCAAAAATGCACATAATGCTTTCTGATGCACTATATCAAGACTCATAACACATTATAGATGTGACTTACAATGAATTATTATTTCAAGGGTCTAATGCTCTTGAGAGCATCCATTATAAGTTCAAGTGTCTAAGGGTCTAATGGATGCTCTCAAGGGCATTAGACCCTTGAACTTATAATCGAACTTATAATTCATTATATAAGTTATATATAAGTCACATCTATAATGTGTTATGAGTCTTGATACAGTGCATCAGAAAGCATTATTTCCATGCATGAGTGTAGTCATAAATCATTATGACTGCATTATAATTCATTATGAATGCCTTCATAATGCACTATGGATGTGTTCTTCATAGAAAGTGTTACCAAAATATTTCCGTATAAAAACTTAAGAACCATGTGATGAATTTATTTATTTCTTTTTCATATTTTTTTTTAAATCACAGATGGAGTCTTGGACAAGGGAGACAATGTTATTGTTATTTTTAGGATGATCTCTGCATGTTTGTATCAGTAGTCAGTATTATCCTGTGTCAGCAGGTGCAGTGAAAGTGCTGGGCCAGTGAAATTCAGGCTAAGTCGGTTTATTACACAACATTAACTGCCACATAGGCATTCCCTGGACAAGAATAACAGCATGCAGCTGTGAAGCTGATGAAGCAAACAGAGGTCACACTCTTTGCAAATGGGACAAAACACATTAAAGGAAAGTGTCACTTAAATTTTCTGACTAACAGTTATTATCTGTCAGATATTCTGTATTGTATTTAGCAGGGTTGTAATCAAAACCACGTTAGTTGAATCCAAGTCGATTTCAAGACTGGATCCATTCGAGTTCAAGTCAAGATCAGGTCCAAAGAAAGTTGACACCAAGTCAAGACTGAAATCAGAGCAAAACGAGTCGTATTCAAGACAAGACCAAAATAGACCATAAATACTGTACATCTCCTTACAAATGTAAAAATAATGATAAAGGAGTTTCTTAAGGATGAACAGAGATGTACATGTATTTGCAAATCCACTCTGTCTTCAACTTGCAACTAATTAATGCATAGAAGTTTGAGGCCCCTTACATACATGTCTCTAAAGGTAAAATCCCTTTAATTGTATGTAGCACTGGGGAGAAAATAAACGAAACATCAAAATTACTCATTTTTAATAGGCAGGGGAAAAGTCAAGTCAACATCCAATGGTGGAAAGAGACTCAAGATCAAGCCCAGATGCGAGTACTGCAGCCCCGATATTCGGTCTGTCAAAGAAAAGCATGAGCCTAGTGTTGATTCTATGAGTTTTAATATTAGAGCTGCATACTGTGGAAATACAGGTACAGTATGGCATTATCCAAGCACAGCGGTGTCAACCGTCTTGAGCATGAGATATACTTTTTCCTCTTATTTTGTAGCTGAGGAAGCCATAGTATGGCTGAGGTGGCAGATCTAAAACTTTTGTTTCCCCAAACTCGCAATAAGCAATTTTCCTGCCTCCAAGCTCCAGGGTGGCAATATGTGTCCAAGCTCTGTAACGGCAAGGAAACGCTGCGTAACCACATCCAAATTCAGATTGAGTAACTTAAGTTCCTCTCACGTCCTGCTGCACTGAACTGTTTACATTTACATTTTTAATATTTACCTGACAGTTTTGTTCATAGCAACCTCCAATTTGTATTATTAGCATTGTAGCCTAGTAATAAAACAGTGTAAAAACACACGCTGAGAACAAGAAAGAGGATTAAGTCACTGAATGTTTTAGTAGTATGAAGAGGAAGCGAAGAGCTAATTAAGTGCAGGCAGAATAGGAATGCTTGGGGGAGGTGCGGTAAGGTGCATTCTGAAGAGATGATGGAAGAAAACTGCAGTCCGGATTGTGTTCAAGTTATCAGTGACTACAGCATGGCTGGCGTTTCTCACTCTCATTTTCAGGAGTCTGGCCTACAACAATCTGGAGACTCTGCCCAAAGATGTATTCAAGGGTCTTGAGGCCTTGACCAAAGTGTAAGTATGAATTTTATCGCCACTGAAGCCATGGCCATCGCACTGTGGTGAAACAAAGGGATGAACTGCATAGTGTTACATAAGTCGTACTGTACTGTACTGTGGACAGTGTCTTTCTGTACAGTGTGCTATATATGGAACAGCTCATCATTATTCCACTTCAGCCAAGACTTGAAAGATGTGTGGGCAGCTGGTGCATTGAACATCATTAAAGTTACATGCGATATTGCGGAAGAGAGATGGTGTGCGATCTATCACCCACCAGGGAAGTGCTGCTCTCCTTACCCCCTCTTGACATTAATGAGAGCGCAGCGTCCGTTTCCACAGTCACACACAGATACCGCTCGCCTGCATGCAGCACGCTCCTCTCGTAAGACCATTAAGGTGTGCTCTAGCCTCTTCTCACCCTGAGACTGAGAGCAATTGCCAGCAATTATACTTCAGTGACGGCAGTTTGTGACACTAAAATTCACACGGTTGAGAGCCGGCTGGCTTTTCAGGGATTAGAGACTAGCTTTTGTGGTTTCCTCCCTCAGAGACCTGCGGGGGAACCAGTTCACCTGTGACTGTAAGCTGAAGTGGCTGGTGGAGTGGATGTACCACACCAATGCCACCGTGGACCAGATTTATTGTAAAGGTCCAGCCTCCCATCTGGACAAGAAGATCAATGACCTGGTGCCGCAGTCCTTCGACTGCATCACCACAGGTGATTATAGGCTGACACGAGAGATACCACTGACACAGATTTCAATATTTGTATTTTACATTCATTCCAACCAGCATTTTTTTATGTATTTCACTAGATTATTGTTTTCCAATAAGCAACTTTCGCTGTGTTTTTTGTTTCTCTCACAGAGTTTGCTTCCTACCAGTCCCTCAAGTTTGAATCTATATCTGTGGAGGCATTTTCCTTTGGGAGTGACCAGTATGTGGTGTTTGCTCAGCCCTTCATTGGGAAATGCAGTTTTCTGGAGTGGGATCATGTGGAGATGGTCTTCAGAAACTTTGATGATATTGACAGTAAGTAAACAGCTTCAGATACATACTGTAGTTGTGGAAAGGGTGTGTGAGGGTGTTAGAGTGGGGAGGCGAGTTTAGAAGAGGAATGCGCCACTAGATGGAGACATGCATCCATAGTATCTTTTCTATCCCCTCTTTCTCCTCCCTAGGCACCTCCACAGTGATTTGCAAACCTCTGGTTATTGACAACCAGCTCTTTATCATTGTGGCTCAGTTGTTTGGTGGCTCACACATCTATAAACGAGACATCTCCGCCAACAAGTTCATCAAGATCCAAGACATTGACATCCTCAAAATCCGCAAACCCAACGATGTTGAGACATTCCGCATAGATGGGGAATCCTTCTTCGTCATCGCTGACAGCTCCAAGGCCGGATCGACCACCATCTACAAGTGGAACGGTAACGGCTTCTACTCTCACCAGTCGCTCCACCCGTGGTACCGGGACACAGATGTGGAGTACATGGAGATCTCCTCCAAACCTCACCTGATCCTGTCCAGCAGCTCCCAGAGGCCGGTCATCTACCAGTGGAACAAAGGCACCAAGCTGTTCGACCGGCGCACCGACATCCCAGAGATGGAGGACGTCTACGCCGTGAAGCACTTCCAGGTCAAGAACGACCTCTTCATCTGTCTGACGCGCTTCATCGGCGACTCCAAGGTGATGCGCTGGGACGGGGCCCTCTTCCGGGAGCTGCAGACCATGCCCTCGCGCGGCTCCATGGTGTTCCAGCCCTTCGCTGTGGGCAGCTGGCAGTACGCCATCCTGGGCAGCGACTACTCCTTCACCCAGGTGTACCGCTGGGACGCCAAGAAGGGCCAGTTTGACCATTTCCAGGAGCTCAACATCCAGGCGCCCAGGGCCTTCTCCCCTGTCTCCATAGACAACCGGCAGTTCCTGCTGGCCTCCAGTTTCAAAGGGAAGACGCAGATCTATGAGCACCTGGTCATTGATCTGAGCAATTGAACGACTGATTGCTTGACTGGTTGGTTGGTTGGTTGATAGGTTATTTGACTGATTGGTTATTGTATATGAAGTTGGATGTTGAGGCAGACAAGGTGCTGTTTGTACAGGAGTGAAAGGGATTATTAGTTGAATCCTAACTTGAGAACGACAGGCATTACTCTTATTCCTTTTTTTAAATCTTCCATTGATTTCAGTGCATGATAAATGTGAGAGCTGAGTTAAATGCATGTATCTCAAGTTAGGATTAGACCCAATGTTGTCAGATGTTAATGCATGACCAAGGCCTCAAGAAGGCCATCCCATCCTGATGAATGCAACGCTTGAACCATCCATGTTCGTTAATCCATTAAATCTAGCATTGGCCAGTAGGTTCTTTTTGTGTTCGACCATTCATGTGACTTAACACTGTTTATACATTTGTAATCTCATATATTTCTCTAGGGAAAGGAATAAACAAATGGTACTTTTTAATCTATTAATATGTTTAGCTGAACAAATCTGCCAAAATGAAATGTTTACATTTTTCTGTCTTTCCACTTGTAAGCTAAATGATTTGTAAATGAAGCTTTTGTAAGTTAAAGAGGGACCACGCCAGTTAGATACATATTTGTTAAGGAGATTGATATGGTTTTAAAATTATGTTTATAGTTTGGAAAATATAAACGGAAATGTTGTGTGAGGATCTACCTGTATATCCCGGCAACTTACATTTTTATTGTTAATGGTTTGTACAACATTTAAAGTATTGACAAAAGTTAACATTAACACTGTGTTTTTCATAATATATATGGAAAAACTTTTGGGGTGTGTTTGGAACTATTTTCACAACTTGGGGAATTGAAATGAAAAACCGAGGATATTGTTAATAATGTTACCTTTGACTAACACGTGTATGCAAAATACAACAATTGTGTCGCATTAGGAGTAAGTTACTAACTAATACCATGCTATTCAGACCGAATAAAGGTTTACATGTCATCTGAGCTCCCTGCTGGAACTGTGTAGCATGACAATGCTTCAGCGTGAAATATCAACCCCAGGTCCTCCAAGCAAACTGACACACACTGGTACATGCACTCCATCCCCTGAGCAAGACTGTCATCTTTAAGTTAGCTGTGTAATTATGGATTCAGACATGAGAAATTCAATAAAATAAATACAAACAAATAAAATCCTTTTTATTTTCTCCGACAAAGTGCACGCCTCAATTCTACAAAGCAGCACATTACAATGTAATGGAATAAATACAATAAAATCCGCTAAAAAAAAGAAAAAAAAAGAAAGAAAACACAAGCAAGGAGATATACAAGTACCTGCACAATCACACTGGTGGCAGGGCTAAAAAGGCTCCAGGAGACGGGCTGCTTCCTTCATGATGATTGTTTGACTTTCATGCATCTTCATTCCTTTGGATAAAGACGGTCAGACCTCTCTTTCTAAAGTAAACCAATTTAAACCCTGCTTTATGTAACTGAGGACTACCAAACTAACATGAAAGAAATACAGGTGCACACTCTCATGTTCGCACACATCACCCTGGAAAACTTGTGCAATTGCTGCAGGGTCTCCATATCACCTACCTACCGCTGAGAGAAAATAAAGTGAACACATGTTCAGTTTTAACTGAAGTTACTACTCAAGTCTATGTGGTGCAACTTAGTGTGTTTTTTCCTTAGGCAAATAAAATAGAACAATATAACATAAAAGGCAAGGGAGCTTGAACGCATCCCTCAATATTCCACAAAATAATTTAGTGCTCTTTAAATAAAATTAAAAACACTATTTTCATATGGTGGCTCTTAAAAAAAAGAATTTAAAAAACTCACAGACCAAAAGGATAATGTTCTAAGAGACATCAATTATATTAGGAAAGAACTCAAATCTCAAGAGAGAAAGAAAAAGACACAGTATCGACAACAAAATTCTGTACAGAACTCAAAATCAATATACAATACAGTACCTGCAGATGTTATGCATACAGTACAATTCCTTTTTTTTTTTACATAGTTCTAGTATGGGATCCAGCCTGATCTATATATTGACTTAACACAGGTGGAAAAGCGGCTATTTACTTCAGCTTTCAGTAATTTTAATGGTTATTCAGCGAGGAGAGTAGATCTTGTATTAGGCTCTTAGAAAAAGAGATTCAAAACGTTATTGCAGGGATGGTCATCTTCAGTTGCATACTGCATGTGTTACATGAATGAGTCCTATGACGAGGAGCAGCGAGTTGAAGAGAGAGAGAGGGCTGGACGGAAGAAGAAAGGGGTCAGCTGTTTTTGCAATCTCTCCGCCACAGAGGTTAAACCTAGCGATATCTCTCTGATCCACTACCCTGTACAGTACATTCATGGCCAGTATTGCACACTACCAGCCTAGTCCACCCTGATTCTGCATGGTGAGGTCCTTCAGTGCTGAATTTTGTCCTGTAGTCAACACTAATCCAGTGATGAGATGACCAGAACCAGAGCTCACCAGAGACTGACTGAGACTCCATCTGCTGTCACAGTTTGAGCTCGTTGGCAATTTTGCAGGCGATATTCTTAAAGGCGATGGACGTGCCCGATATTCTCTTGAAGCGCACGCCGTTGAGCGAAAGGCGGGGCAGCTTGCACACTTCCATCTCCCACTGGACCAGGTTGTCCTGGCGCGCGTCGCCGTGGACACAGAAGAGCAGGAAGCGTTCGCGCTGCTCATAATCGCAGCTGTTGGCGTCCAGAACTTTGCGGATCTCCCTCATCATCTCGGCGGGCTCCATGGAGGAGGTGGTCTTCATGCTCCAGGTGAAGCGCAGCGAGCGAGGCTTCGAGTCCCGGGCGCCGTCCTCCTTAGCATCGCCTGACGCACTCCTGGAGGGACAGAAACAGGGAGACAAGGAGAGGAAGAAGACAGAGAGAGAGAGAGAGAGAGAGAGAGAGGGAAAGAGGGAGAGATGTTGAAGGAGGCAGAACCTGGTTACAGGGTCTCAGTGAAAACTACATCACAAACAGGTTCTCACCTTGGTGTTTCTGTCCTGGCACTGGCCTCTCCCTCACTAGGCACCCTGAAATAAACCAGGAATACACTGTTACACCCACAACCCAATGCCAAAAATCGTTTTCCCCCACCCACAAGCAACACCACCCTCGTCATCACTGGACACAGAGAGGGGTGTCAGGCGTCATGCCAGGAAAGAATCCACACTCCTGGGTATCGGGGTTCAGCACACAATGAGGTGACTGTGATTCTGAGGCACATACTAGCTCCTTCGCAATAATCAAATGCATCATCCTTTCTACTGTGTGCTACCTTTCCTTAATCCCCATTGATCTGAAAGGAGCAGAAAGGAGGTATCAAATCGTTGATCAAGCCTCCGTAATTTGCCTGATGCTTTCTCTTAAGCTCAGCATGAAGAAGGGGGAGAGTAAGGAGAGGAAAGACAGCGACTTGAGAAGCAGAGGTCATGGCTTAGTGGCACGAACAGGAAAAGCTAGTGAGCCGGTCTCATGTGGTTTTTACTGAGAGGGAGTGGGCACAAGGAAGGGGAATACACTGCATAACAAGGGTGTCAGTAGGCAAGGGTGTAGTGGGCAAGTACATAAGGGGTTAAGGAGACATGGGCCAAGGTCATAGTGGGCACAGAGAGGTTTTTTTTGGACAGGGGACAGGTGCAGCAAGCGTTGTATTCTCCTACCTCCGGGTCGACCTGAAAGACAGAGCTCTATGCAGGGAGAGAAGGAGAGAAAGCTGTGAGCCTCTACCAGAAGAAGGTGACACAAAGAGCTGACTATCTTTGGGATAAGCAGCCGCTATCGTTTGCTCGCCACATCGAGAGCAAAGAGCAACAGTGTGAACGTACAATAAGCGAGGAGGTGAGAAATAGACTAGAGAGTTCATGTGTTTTAAAGGAGCAGGGAGAGTGTGAGTGATACTGGCCTCGTTTTCACTGCAGAATTTTCTTTTTCACATGAACATATTTCAACACTAGATTCACCAAGTACTGCTTGAATCTCTTTAACACACTGATAAATACTTTTTGTCACTCAGGCAGTACAAGATAGGATGCTTTAGCTATTTTCCTAATGAGTTCAGTATGTAAAGTATTTACCCAAACCTAGCGCTAATTTCACCTGCAAAAGGAAAGGTGAATATAAAGCTTTATTTATATAGCACTTGTAACATAAAACATAAAAATAAAAGACAAGAAGAATAACAATTAACAATAAAACAGCAAGAGATAAGCAAAGCAACAATATATTGAATAAGAGGCAAATAAAAGTTAACCAATAAAACCATAAACAAAGATAAAACTGGTAAAAGGGTGTAGATGAAAGAATAAATCAATAGAACTGTGAGAAGGGTTTGTATATTAACTGTTAGGTATAAGTGCTGTTCAGTACAACCTAGTATAGCCTATATACAGTCCAAGTTGTTTGTACCTGCGTACAAACTTGGAGGTGATCTTGCTGATGATCCCGGTGGACGTGCCCCTGCGTTGTTGGGCCAGAGCCCCCGTATCGTGGGACAGTGTGGGTGAGGCTGGAGGGCCGTTGTAGGTGGCACTGCGGCGATCTCGGAGCTGAGCCCCGTGGAAGGTGCTGCGGCTGGTGGTGCCGCGGGGGAAACGGTTCTTCTCTGGGGAGCTGATACTGTGGGCTGATGGAGGGGTATGAGTACAGCGGGAAGA
>OMOV01034927.1:2193-12741 GCA_900312565.1 Beryx splendens | reverse complement strand
ACACCTGCAGCACACACACATTATAGACAAGGTTTTGTTTTTGTTTTTTGTTTTTTGTTTTTTAATTTCCCCCCCTTTTTCACCCAATTTGGCTATCCAATTGTTCCCCTGCCTAAGCGGTCCCGGTCGCTGCTCCGCCCCCTCTGCCGATCTGGGGAGGGTGTAGACTGGCACATGTCTCCTCCGATACATGTGGAGTCGCCAGCCGCTTCTTTTCACCTGACAGCGAGGAGTTTCACCGGGAGGACGTAGCGCATGCGGAAGAACACGCTATTCCCCCCAGTTCCCCTTCCCGCCAAACAGGCACCCCGACCGACCAGAGGAGGCGCTAGTGCAGCGACCAGGACACACATATACCCCTATCCGGCATTCCCACCCGCAGACACGGCCGATTGTGTCTGTAGGGACGCCCGACCAAGCCGGGGGCGTGAACCTGCGAACCCCCGTGTTGGAGGTGAGGGAATAGACCACTACACCACCCGGGCACCCCTGTTTTTGTTTTTTTGTTTAGACAATGTATAGCTACTCAGCTTTTCAAATTAAAATTTCTATTATTCTGGACCTACAATCAATAAACACTAAAGCCTCCTGGAATCATTACATTAATGCAGTCATGTTAAATTCAATCAAATTTAAATATTCAATGGCCTATTAGGAAAAAATCATAGCGATATCATTGACCTATTCATCAACATTGTGGTGTCATCCACCCAATAGTAAATTAATGAACACGAGTTGTAGGCTTAATCAAACCATGGTAAAAGGATGCAGCTGTTATGAACATTGGTCCGGTACTATACTATTATTTTTTATCTTGGTTTGAATACACAGCAGTTTGGAAACATCTTTATAAAAAGCACAGTAAATAGGCATTAGGCTTACTTGAAATTTTACTGGATACAAAAAAACCTCAGAGCTGATTGCATGTTGTCTTGAATCAACTCAAAAGTCACCAGAAAACCGCTTTTTATTCGTGGACATGTAGTTGCAGGAAGATTGTACGGTGAGGTGAGGGAAATAAATTGCTCTGTATGCTTGTCATAGAGCTATTATATTCAAAGATTATGCCATTATTGAGTTTTTCTTCATATCCAATGGCTAGCCATCACTTTAACCTATCCCCCAACAACTGCATTTCCATCCATTGCCTCCAGACACTTTGAATTGAATTTGACTTACCTCGTGGCTCCCAATGCCTCAAAAGTGCATATATGCAGAGCTAAAACACTCCCCAGAGGTTTTCATTTATTTCAGCTATCTTTCATTATTACAGTGTACTTGCTCTTGTATAGAATACCTGCTCGGAAATGCTTCTGCAGATCGAAAGTGGAAATGGGAGGAAAGTGCCCCTGTCTAAAGAAAACACTGAAATGGAGGCTGACCTGCAAGTTTCACCTATTCGCAATGCATGAGACTTGAATCTGATCGCTTGTCAGTCTTATGTACTAGTAGTGGCACCTCCTCCCCATGCAAGAGGTTTCTCCTGTAAACACAAAAAGAAAGACTGTGCTGCACAGCACAGATAGTGAAAGCATTTGCAATGATAAAGACTATTGACGGTGTTTGCGATTCACTTTGGATCTATATTGGAGTCAATGGGAGTTGTTAAATAAGCAAAACCTGATAATAAATACTGACTTGCCAGTGGGTTATATAAAGTATAAGTAAAGAAATAAACATCGGAGATAAGGAAAAGATTGCATCAAGTCAGCATGGTCTTTGCAGAGCAGGGAGCTTGGATTGGCACAAAGCGAAGGGGGTTGTGCATTGGATTTGCATTGCAGGCAAGTTGAGATGTGGAGAGGCAGCAGGTCACAATGAATCGAAAACTCAAATCCTTCTGTGGGTCCAGCTGAAAAACATATGCCAGGCCAAATCCTGCTACAGCCTTCGTCTACAAGGCTATCTTATCACTGACACTGGGCAAAACTGCAAGTGACAATGGACAATAATGCCATTCATAATTACATACTACATTTACTGTTATACTACTTATGCCGCACTCCCAGTGGGCAAAAGCATCATAAGGGAGTCATTCCTATTATTGTGTACCTTAGAATGATCAAATTACATTGAAGTGAGATATTGAACACTTCACATCTCACCTGTTGACGTAATTGCATCAATATTTTCAGTAATGCTGATATCTTGTATGAAGCATGGGAGGAGGAAGGAACTATGTTCACTATATACAACACTTACAAAAGTAGTTATGTTTATCTGTAAATAGTGGGCAGCCTCGTGGAGATTGTGGACTGCTCGGCGAACAAGAGCAGAGTGCTGGGAGGTTGCATACTTGGGGGACTCAGGTGTTTTACTGCATATCACACACTGTGGTTCCTGTGTGACCTGCATGTGAATTCTCTCCGTTCGTTTTACTTAATCAAACAGTTTTTTGTTTTTATCACAGGGTGCCACGTAATCTCAAGCAGCGAGAACCTGGGGAGCAAATTATTTGCTTTTGTTAGGCTACTGTGTAAAAATGTTTTTAGTTTATGAGAGATAATGAATCAGAATGAAAATCTGAAACCCCAGCAGACCAAACAATAACACTGTCCTCTTAAACATTTTATTATCCTACTATCATCTCAACACCCCGCTGCTATCTAAATCATCCCTCTTGCATGCAAATGTTAAGACGCTTCACCTATGCAGATTAAGGTGATTGTCTCACCACAAGGTGAGAATCCCAGGTAATTTTCAGACTGAAAATAGCAGGCTTTCAAAAAGACTAGAAAAGCCCATAAGACATTCTCAATAATATGATATATTAATTCCACTGAATCACAGAAAGTAGCTGTAAAGTCTAAAAATAGGGGAGACCGAGGATGGTGTAACGCTGGATTAGTTGCAACACTGCCAGTTTGACCAGTCAGGAATGTGCTGGTGTGATCAATACTACACACCCAGGGGCTAAAGTGGGATTTGGAAGGTGGGGGAACTCTTGATCATGACCATGGGGTGTGGGGGTGACAGAATACAGTAAGCAGCTCACCTCAAACAAGCTGCAAGAGTGCTACACACGATGAGCTATGGTGCAGCGATGGTTTCACAGAAATACACGGGAAATATACTGTAGATACATATTTATATATACGATACTGTAGGTGCATATTTGCACCATGTCACCACAGAAGCACATACATATTCAATGATCAACCTACTAATGTCTTTGTTGTTGTTGATTAATACATGTGCACTGATGTAAATTTTAAAAGCAAGAGAGTCACTGTGGGATGACGAACATCTAATTTGCAAATATCACATGCCAAATGAACTTTGGGTCTGCTATTGAATTATCATTAAAATAAATAAGGCACCCAAAACAAGGGTGTCCACAGGATTTGACACAAAGAATATAAGACAGTAAAATGTTTTATCAAGCTTACATTTTGGTTAGCGCTTTGGTTAGTGCTGTAGATCAAATGATTTAACTTACATTATATCAGTCTCTGTAATCAAATTTGATGCTTTAAATTCATGCTAACTTCAAAGCTCCATGCTAAAACAGTGAGCTATAACATGGCTGCTGGGAATGAGGATACTTGTTTTCCTCAAAATACTTTCAACGCAGTCAACTAAGGTATTCACACACACACACACACACGCACACGCACACGCACACACACACACAGATATACAGATACACACACACACTACTATACTGAGATGTTAAAACAAGCACAGGTCTGTACAGGATGCAATGTATGCACTGAAGCACTGCCACACGGTTAAACATCCTAATTCCACTAACGTTACTTCAATACCACAAGATGACATCACCTACCGTTAAGTTGCATCAACATGCAAAATTTCCAGAGAAAAAACAAAAAAACATTACCAGTGTGTAACCAATGTTTATTTGTGGACATGCAACACAAAAAAAGAAAAAAAAAGATCAATGATCAAGGCATTTGATTGGTTCATTTCGGTCATATTCAACATCACTAGTAGAGCTACCAATGTTGGAACCAGTCTGTTAGCTCGGGAACGGAGGGGTCTTGGGCTGTTGCGACTCTGGTTTGAGGTAAAAACCTTGAATAACAGGGCATGGCAGAGTGCGAGAGGGGTTTTAGCCTAATGAATAACATTGCAACTGACAAGAGGTCTGATAGTGATAAACCTTAAATGGTTCCCCCATTTCACTCTTCAATCCAGAGGAGTATGTGGCTCAGGCATCACTGTGCTGCCTCACTGACTCACAATCACAACAATGCAAGGCCATGTCAGTGTGCAAGAAAGCAAGTTTGTTTGGAGAATATATGTACAGTGAACTGGGTGGAAGCATACTCTAGCTTTGTACTGTAACCTGGATGCATAACATAACAGGGTAAATACCTTGAAGGAATAGTTCACATTCATTTCAGAGTTTCATATTTGTTTCCTTGCTTTGAAAGTGCTATGAAGGCAAAACGAAATGGGAATTCATTCCCTGGTTTTATCCATGCAGCCAATAATATCTACCATAGCAATGATAAGAGTTTGACTGCATAGAAGTAATACAGTTGGACTCCCAGTTTCACACAAAGTACGCTAACTATGTGGTACATGTATAAAACCAAAGCATGGATTCCCATTTCCGTTTCACTTTACAGTACTTTCAAGGTAGGAAAACAAATGTGAAATTCTAAAATGAAGGTGGTGAACTATCCTGTTTCACAAGGCTTTGTCAGTGCAAGTAAACTGGATGTTAAATGCAGCTGTTTGGGTAAGTTTATGGGTATCTATATATGAATAAATCACAAGGCCCTATTTTCATGAAGCTTGTATCAAATTTTGAGAGATCAAGCGTGAGAGATCAAAAACGAAAGTGTTACAACTACCCCCGGTCTCCCCTACAACCGACTTTGGTTATATCAGTTGAACCTGCGATCATACAACACATAAGTATGATAGCAAAGACAAATGTGTTTCTGTCCAATTAAAAATACAGGTGTTTAATCTGCATAATATTCTTTCCATGAATCAATTATGTATGCACATAAATACCACTGTGTTTGTGCAACAACCACTTTGTAAAATCAAGTGACTGATTGTGCCCTTTTTATCATGAAAAAACAAATTAATTAGGCTTAGAAATGATCACTTTCCCTATTTGCATCATAAAATCCAACAGCAAGACAGAATAGAGCAGTAGTACATTTACAAAATCTACATGAGACTCACCACCGAAATTGGATAGCAGCCTATGCTTTGTCACATTATTGTTCATTGAAACTCGACATAAATGAATGAACTCAAAGGAACCAACAAATAAATAAATAACCGAATGAAGGTGGGTTGTTTGCTCTTATACAGAATACAGACTGAATGGCAACAAAAGGCTTTTGAGGAGAACTATATTGTGGCTCGGGCTCATCCCAAGCTCTCTGGGGATGGCTGGGTCAGAGAAGGAAGCTGCAGCAGCAGCAGCCTGAAACTAAACTTCATCTATCACACTTAAAAAGCTGCCCACCTCCACCTAGCCGCCAATATGCCAGGTGATGCTGGGGGATTATGGGGGGATTTTGAAGCAGGATAAAGCTGAATAACCATTGGGCGGTTTTTCATTAGGAGTAGCTGGTATTGTTTAAGGTTAATTACTGACTTGGGGACATGGCTCAGAAGAATGCAAGCCCCTGCATGGCTGTGGGTTATATTAAACGAGTGATTTGTCTCAGACAAGGCACATTTTGAAGGGTTGCTACTTTCATAGCAGCCTGATAAAACAAAGGAAAGGAGGCAGTACATTGAGGAGAAAAACGGTCCTGAATTGCAATACAATAGCTTGCTGAATAGACACACACACACTGTATTTCAGTTCACTCATGCTTAACCACATCAATTCACATGATATGGGTTGGAACGTAGAGAGAAATGGGTCAATCCAGCAGCTACTACATGAACTGAATTATATGGCCTAACCACTGAAAAACCTGAACACATGAATGATTTGAAATCCCTTGAAATTGATAAATATGAATAAGATAGTGAAGATAATAAAAACAGACATAGTCAAACATCTCTCTTTTTACCCTGAAATGGGAACATTCTGTGAGAAATAAACACAAAACATTAAAATGCTTATGTCTTTGCATGCTAGAACGCTAGTATTATAAGGCATGTGTTAGTGCAAATTTTGTCCCAGGAATTATTATTGGGGAAATTGATTCCGGCTGTGATTAACAAATGCTTTCAGAGTTAAAAGAAGAATAAAGCTCTCTCTTATGTGAGCTATTTTAAATGAGTTGACTACACCACTGGGTACGTTCCTGTTAGACACAGCTGGTGAACACATTTTTATTGTGGTAATAACTCGTGTAAATAAAATCAAATTAACCACACCTTTGGTTCCACTCCTAACACTTATCACTCTTTAGCTTAAGATTGCCTATGATTTTGTTTTTTTTCAGACAAATCAAACTTTTGGCCAACCATTGAATCAGTTTTGTCATTCTTGTCCAGTTGTTCTTTCTATCCATAAGGTTAAAATTGACATTTTCATTTCCATTTCCCTCCCTTTCTGATGCTAATGCATGACAATCTGATGGATTGTCCTGTTTTTACTCTAAATCAGTTGGAAGTAGGTCCTAATGTAACACAACTGCGCTGACAGACAACTAGAGTCAATTATTGCCACTGTAACTTATTTATTTTTCCATTACATGGTAGTGTTCATTTAAAAAAAATAGCCTCGAGTTTGACTGAGAGGATTTTTATTTTTTATTTTTTAAAGGATTCTGCCAAACTGTATCTCAAAATTGGTTTAGGTGGAGAGATGATTCAAGTGTAAAATGTGTCTATGCATCAAATCATTTTATCTGATAAAAATATTACAAATGCAGAGCCCTTAATGCACTATGCATAAAAACATAACTCTTTTGTCTTTTTACAAGGTAAAAAGGACTATTGGGGAATGCAAATTGAACTCGGGATTTAAATTATGAGTTTTACAAGAAAAAACAAAAAACATTTACTCTGTTTTTGAGGAAATTATTAATCATTAGTCTTTCGACTGAAGCTGCAGTAACAGGTCTGAGCTACATTGTAAACTAAATAAGATATCCTATTCTCCCTCGCATCCTGCTACTCATCAGCACTGTACAGCAAAGATCCTCCAAATGACTTCTGCTCTATCCAATTAGGATGCTGTACCTCCATCTCTAAGTGGAATTATAATTAGTGAGGCAGATGAGACGGCAGCTGCTGCATCATTTTCATTTGGAATATTGGGGTAACATGGCCGTGGCGTATTTTCATGTGGTTTCTGAGAAATTCAATTAAGATTGTACCTGAAAATGAAGGTGTTGTTGCACTATAGTTGTAGTTCACTTGGATATTTGCATTACCACTACATTTCAGCAACCCAAAGACCTTGTGGTTAATGTTCATTTTTGGCTGGACCGCACCAGCGGACTGAGTGATACTGTAAACTCATACCAAAGCTGAAATATTCCCCTGCATCATTTGAACTGGATCCATTTCAAGTGGAAAATAAGATTAAATGCGGTGCCCAGTGGCTAGCAACCACTGGTCACATTTGGCAAAACCCAAATTTGAGCAATCTTCCCATGGTCTGCTGGGCCCACCAACACTGCTGTATTTTTCTCTAACATGTTCCATTTAATGCTAGAGCAGAGAGACACACTATCAAGGTAAAGCAGAAACAGTAAAGATTCATTCTAGCTGATTGGAAGTTATGACGAATATTGTAAAGACAACCTCATTTTTAGCAGCAAATATAAACAAAACACTGAATTTGTCTTGAATCTAGGCCTATCGCTAAAAACAACCATGCCGTATCTCAAGTGACTTATTATTTTCATTGCAGCCTCATACCCGTCCGATCAATTATTGATATAAACAACACATATTTTACCTTTGAACTTCGGCAGTAAATGAAAAATGAAAAAACCTAGGTTGTCTTTCTGCCGAGGGCTTCCAGCATCGCACTTCAAAATGCTTGGATGGAGATGGGCTCACTGAAACCACCAGTTGAGGTTTACAGTCATACTCTCCCCCAATGTGAGTTTATTGGCATAAACATTGTTTTGAGAGACAAACACGGTTTTTACTGCCAGAATCAAGTCTGTGCTTGTTTCTGCACACAGTCCTGTCCTGTTTTAGTCCTTTCCTGTTTTAAGTTTGCATCCATGTGGTGTGTGTGGGCCCTAATGCATACTTGTATACACTGCACACATGTGTTTTCACATTCATTGCTCACTGTTGTTTTCAGACTCATCAGTTTTACAGTTACATCCCCCCACCCCCCCCCTCCACATTCTACAGAGAGAGAGGGAGTCTGTATTTCCAAGAACAATCTTTTCATATCTTTCCAAACATGTAAACAACAGCTAAAATATTCATTGGTGTGTGTCATACAATTATTTTCCTACAAAGTCCAGTGCTTCCCCATAGAGACGCTCAAATGAACCACAGCGCCAAATCAAAGAGATTCAGAGATGGATCATACATGCTGCACTGCATGAGGGTGCAATTGTACAATTGAGAAATAAAGAATAGCCTAATCCGCGATGAAGGAGGGCGGAATTCCCAAGATGAGATCATTTCTAATGCTTTGCAGAGCCTCAGTGGGCAGCAGAGCCGCCAAACGCTCTAACCCACATCCTCAGAAAGAGGTCTGTCTATATTGTATGAATGTTGCAAAGCACCATGGATATCTTTAGATCTACCGATTCATCGTTATATTAAGGGCTGTGCTGCTGCAAAAGCAAAGCTAATTATATGGGACAAAGTCAGCTAATTACACAGATTTTCTGATCAATTGAAGATAATGGTATTTTCAATTTCACAAATAAATTTTGTTGCGTATCTTGTGTAACACAGGGCAAGCGTCAAAATATCCAAAGATGCTCATTCTGCAAGCCTCACCTCTTATTTCTTTTGGCTGTAATTATTTCCGCTGTAATATTATATGTATTCCTCTAATTCCTCTTTTTATAGTATTCTCTGATGAGCTGGTCGAGTGGCCCAATTGAAAATATTCAATAGACAACTTGTTGGCAGGATGACATTAGCCGATTGGCACTCATCAAAAGTGCGTCTGCCAGTTGGATCCTGCTGAAGTGTTGAAACCAAAATGAATGTGATATCAGCACATCCTGAGGTGTTGATAGAAGAGTCACAGCGTGGGATCAAGGTGAGCAACACCCACAGACATCATGATGTCAGTTTCTCTTATGGAATTCATAAACCAAGTGGGTGCGATACAGTGATCTGCTGAACTTTCTACTGCTCAGCCATGATGCAAATGCTTACACTTTATTTGCTCTTGGTCTGGTGTTGACCAATTAGAGGTAATTGGATGAAAAAACAGATAAATCATAATTCATCCCGTTCACCCCCTCCTATCTACACCACTAATTAGGCTTTGTGTATGCCTCGCAGACGGAGAGAACATGGATTCTAGAGAAAGAGCGATTATAGAAATCACTGGTTTGTGAAAAAATGTCACCATAAGGACTAACTGGAAACCCATCTTTTGTGCTTTTATTTGCTGATATTTGTTGGTGTATCATAAATTGCAGCTAATTGGGACAGCAGAGGCCGAACAGTTAGGGGACACTCTTGTGATTGACGGATCATCGGTTCAAATCCCTTGGTGGGAAAATGTTTGTGAAGTGAATATGAAGGGTTCTTCCAGCGCCGTCAGAGTAACTCCTACTACGTCAGGAGGCCATTGCTGTAAGTGAGACAGGGTTTTTATTAATAACGCTGCCTTATTGAGGAATTAAAAATAGGGATTACCCTAACACCTTATTAAGGAGTGAAAATGGTTTTAAAAAGCCACCAGATGCTTGTCACCATAAAACTATTTTAGAGTTTTACTGGTTCCATAGATCACTATTCAGTGGCACATATTTGGGGAGATAGAAGTTTTTCATCACTTCATAAGCTTTAATGCACTTAAAACTGTGTTCCAAAACCTTGGATGTGTCAGTTTATTCAAGGTCCTTATGATATAACTGACAGGACGTCAGTCTTTGGTAATGATATTCATTGAAACATTATTCTACTGTCTTTCATGTGCTTACTTACTTGGTCCGTTGTCCCACAGTGGATATGGAAATGAAATGAAATTTATTTCTGAAGCTACTGTATATTCTATGCATATCAAGGGCCACTGATTGAAGTAGATGATGGCAGCTTACAAGCTTAAACCCCCCACACACATTTTACACATTCTAGGCTGAGATTTGATGATACACAAGTGAAAGTTTTAATTTCCAATTCTGTAATACATAAATGAAAGATAAACAGATCTTTAAATAAACCATTGGATGTTTACTCTGGGACACCAATTTGTTGGTGCGTTTATCATTTCTGATTGCTGCACGGATCACACACACACACACACACACACACGCACGCACACACACACACACACGCACGCACGCGCGCACATACACACACTGAGGGATCAATCCTCACAAAGACTTGTCTTCATCATTCAGATGCAATGTGTTTCGTATACTGCCGCAGCGGAATTGCGACTTTATTGTCTTGGTCGATCAGCTTGACGGACAGTAATGAAATGAATGACAGGAG
>OMOV01034867.1:3140-15590 GCA_900312565.1 Beryx splendens | reverse complement strand
ATAACTTCCACCGTACTGCGGACATGCCTAGCATCGTGCTGTTCAGTGGGAGCTCTCACCACGACCTGTCCCAGAAAGTGGCAGATCGACTCGGACTGGAACTGGGGAAAGTGATTACGAAAAAATTCAGCAATCAGGAAACATGGTGAGTGCGGTTGGAAATTTAAGTATAGCGATTTATTTTTGCTTGTGCGTTGGGATTTCGACGTGGTTTAAGCAGGAGAGGCATGTTTTTAAACTTTCAGCTGTCCGTGTTGCTTCAGAGCATCACATGTGCGCAAGTTAGCTCCGAGCTAACAATAGTTTACTGATCTCTGCACGTGACTAGCTAGCCACATGTAAACACACCGGACTAGCGAGCTAACAGGAAGCTAACGTCGGGGCGTCTATTATCGGACGCGGTTTTGCTGCGTAGTCCGGTAGGAAAGCCTTTTAAGCTGGCGTGACCGCAGAGGAAAGTGACCGGCCGTGTCACAGCAGTGGTGAAAGAGTGTGTTTATCCCTTGTTTGGACAAACTACATCCGGCTTTCGCGCGACGGTGGGCACCGAATCGAACCGAGGTCTATTATCGGACAAGCAGAGAAACCTGGCCGCAAAGCCTTAACTGTTATGTTTTGGCCTTTCCCCAGTGTCGTCACCTCTTTCTTGCACAGCCGTCTGTTGGCAAAACCAGGAGCAGGGCTAACCTGGCTAACAGCTTTGCCCTCTCTTGGCTCCAAGACCACAGACACAACAACAAACAAGTAACGCTACCCACATCCGCACAGTGCCCGTCCAGGCGGATATTTCTCCCAAAATGTGTGTATCCCTACAGAAGTTGGCGTGTTTATTGGTAACTGTTTAGAAACTGTGGCGTGACTGTCGTTGCCCAAATTGTGCGGGAAACAGCAAAGCAGCACAGCAGGCGGGGACCTGTCCGATAATGGGTGTGTGGCAGCTAGCAGTCCGGTAACAGACGCTTTTAGCTAGCTAGCTACGACGATACCGTATGGCGGCTGGCAGCAGCGACCCGCATCTGGTTGTGCAACGTCTGACGGCGGAAAGGTGGCTACTGAACCACAGCAGTCACACAAACCGAGCTGTTCAACTCCAGACATGCACAAACATCGTCTCTAGAGCCGGGAGGACTTGCAGCAACGTGTTTTCAAAACCCCTCAAGTTAAATAAGCAAACGTGCAGCTTTCACTAACTTACTGCCTCTGTGTTGCAGGATAAGTTACAGTCACGGATCCAGTGATTTAAATCACATGCGTCCAGTTTGTGTTCATTCCTCCAGGAGGCAAGTTGGTCATTAGTTGGATCAGTGGCTGCACGCTACCAGCTAGCTTAAAATTAGCAATGCAAAGGAGTCTTTCACTTTTACTGCCTCTGTTGCCCTGAGCAGGGTTGCCTAAACCTGGGGATACACTAGACAACTACTGCCCCGGTTTTAGTCAGGATGCACAGTCGGGCCGAGTCTGTCCTGGTCTGCACTGGTCTGCAGATTTTGGGGCAGTCTGCGTGGCAAGTTGGCACAGAAAATCTGTAAGTGTGTGAGGGGAACAGACTCTAGTCTCTTGCCTCCCGGGATGCCTTGCCAGTCGGGTAGTGCGCTGTCTGTGCAGTCCAGACTGCTGCCTGCCCTTCCACAACTTCATCTAAATGCGTTTTGGGTCTGTCTTTTTGGTCATTCTGTTTTCCCCCTCTGCTTCTCTCTCTCCTTTCCGCTTTCCAGGCCGTGATGGTGCTGAAAGACGCACAGCTCTATATTCAGGTTGCCATCCCAAAATGGGCTTCTTAAAAATGTTGTTAGTTTATTTTCTGTTTTACAAAGGAGAAGAGGGAAGTCAAGTCCTTTGTAAATGTTGTATCTGCTGTTTCTCACCAGGAAAACAGACAATGCCTTGTAGATTTTCCTTTTCCATTTCTGGATTTTGAAAAGTAAATCATTTGTTTTTCATTTCTTATTTTCTGTTTCTGACAAGAAAATAGATTGGCCAAAAAAATACACAGACTTTTTGCCCTCCCTTTGTTCCGTTCAGATGATGGCACAACAACAACAGCAAGCTCTAGCACCCATAAAAATGTATAATGTGAATTTATGTCTATGCTGTATTCCTGTGTTTGCTTTGCGGCCGGCATCTCGTAGCGTACCGCGAGAGCTCGTGTTTTCATGTGAGTTTGGTGCCTTCGGTTTGGTTCAGCTGCAGTGACAAATGGAGAAGTGTGTGTGTGATCCCTCATCTGGCGTAGTCGTTAAGTGTGTGATCCCCCAGTCGGTCAGTGTATACGCCGCCCAGTCTTTTCACAATCTGCCCTTGTACCTTTCTACACACTGACCTACGCCCGCGGCTGAGAGTGTGATGACCTGAATCCACCAAAACACTGCAGGGGGCTGGATTCAGCAGGGGTTTGAACGGTTGGAGAGGTGAGGTTGAGGACAGTTTCCCCTGCTCGTTTAACTCTTGACATCCCATCGATGTGCTTTTCTTTATTTCTTGTTTTTCTGATTGTGGAAAGGAAAATGTGCAATGTGTCAAAAATCACGATTTGTCTATCATACTCAAAGACAATAAACAAAAATACAGAATTATCACCCAGCCCTAATTATTGTTTTCGTTGCGTGAACGCGTTCCAACACTGCAGTTTCCTTTTATTGGGAGAGTTGTGAATATATTCCACTTGCTCCATATTTACTGGTAAAGGCTGCTTTGCTTTAGCACAAGTTTCTTCTCCTCTTGTCCCCGAGTAAGACCCTCTCCGCTGGCGTTGTTGCCACCCAAAACACTCTCTAAAGTCCAGGGGAAACTCTTGATTAGCCATGCTGAGATCTCTCTGGGGAATGCAGCTGTTTGGGCGACACCGAGTACAAAGACACAAGCTTGTTTTCTTATCCTCGCAGACTGAAAGGGAGGCGAGCACAGTATGACTCTTTTCTCACAACTCTTGACACATATTTTTGCTGAGTTGACTTGCAGAGGTCAAGGACCAAGGAAGGGGAGTAGACGACTTGTTCCTGGGAATAAAACGGCGGGAAGAGCTTTGCTTGTTTGCACACCGAGAAATGTCCACATACAGATTTGATATTGACACTGCCTTGTTTAGTGTTGCAGCGTAATTGCTGTAGTGCAGGACAGTGCTTCCCATCCTGATGGTTTTGATCCCGAAACTTGAATTAGCGGATGTTGTGACAGGGCTGCGGACAAAAAACAACTCCGATTAGTCTTATTTAATGGGTCACAGCTTCATGGATATGGAAAACTTTCCGTCTCGATCCAAGAATCCGTGCTGTGAGAAGCTGTGATGAAGACGAATTAAGCTTCAAATGAAAGAAAATGCAGAGTGGCGATTATCAGTTTCCATTCAAACACTTCTAAGAAACATTTTAGACCTAAACTGGTGCAGCTATGTACCAGAGTTGAGTCTCATGTTGTGTACTTCATATATGTGGCAAAGAATTCCCCATGTTGCGCCTCATTTACATGTCAGTGTTTCCTGCAGGAAATATGTTCAAGTTGGCAGCGGCTGACCAACAAATATCAGAATAAATGTTTTCTATATTGCTGTTTAGTATGCATGGGAGAATAAACTCAAATGAGTTTGCGTTGCATCGAAAAGGCAAATTCATCACCAGCTTACTTGAGATATGCTGGTAAACGCAGGGAGGAAAGTGCAAAGATATTTGTTTGCAATGGCATGAAGGAAATAATTTGAGGTTGCTAATGGACTTACTTGCTAATGAAGCTAAATACCAGTATTTTAGACCGGGTACAGAGATATTAGGTATATTTTCAACAGTTAACTCGTCTCGCATGATGTAAATAATGATGCAACTCAAATAATGGAGTTGTGCATGTTTATTTTTAGCATTTTTCAGTCTAGGTGAGGTGTTCGTTTGACTGTAACGCACCGGGGGAAACCCTGCATTCGTTTGTAACTTTTAGCATCCAGTAATACCAGGACACATCAAGTGACAGCTCTGGATGCACAAAGCGTTTAATTTAGTTGGCAAAACCTTCATGTTCAACAAGTGTTGGCCTTTCTAAGAAACCTCAGAGGCGTGTTGTGATGGTCGGTGCAGGCCGGACCCCGACTTCATAACCACCCTGTGTGTCCGCTGATCACATGACCGAGGGACCGGGGTCGTGTTCGCCGGAGGAATGTTTCACGCACGTGTTGCCTGCTGTGGCTTTGATGTCTGAGCCTTTAGAGGAGACGGACAGCCAGTGTGAGCCTGGCAACGCCGACTCTGCCTCCCGCAAGCTTTTCCCCACACACCCTCAAATGAGTGGAGGGACCTGGCCCAGACTTGTCTCTGAACGTTCAAGGCAGTTGAGCCACATGTACGCTAGCTTTATCCAAATTTTGTCTGAGATGACGCTGTAGCCTCTCCGAGTGGTTCAAGACTGCCTGGCCGTTATTTCTGTTTGAATACATGGTGGGATCTTAGTAATGTGTATGATATGAGTAATATGTATGATATGATCTGGAAAGGTTGTTTTAGCTGTAATGTTCATATTAATGGTAAATGCTGTTGTCTAGAGAGGGTCAACGGTCAGGAGGAATTTCTAATGCAGTGGCTTGCATTCAAAAATCATAAATTCATGGTCGCATTAGCAATGTAAGGTTTTAGTCCGGTTGAGATGTTCCAGTTTCAAGTCAGACTGAAATCACACTTGAGTTTGACACGTTATAGTAATGACATTTTCCCCCCCCCCGTTGTTGTCGATCAGTGTGGAGATCGGGGAGAGCGTGCGTGGCGAGGACGTGTACATCGTGCAGAGCGGTTGTGGCGAAATTAACGACAACCTCATGGAGCTGCTAATCATGATCAACGCCTGCAAGATTGCCTCCTCCTCTCGCGTCACCGCTGTAATCCCCTGCTTCCCCTACGCCCGGCAGGACAAGAAGGACAAGGTAGACACACACACACACACACACACACACACACACACACACACACAGCAGCATCACTCCTAAACTCCATCCTGACATCCTTACAGTATATTGATTTCTTTCACATTTATCGATCTATACACATCTCTTCCTTGTACTGTTACACAGTTGACTGTAACTTGTGCCTTCTGTTTTCCCATGGGTCGTCCCAAGCATCAAACAAGTTACTCTGATTTAAAGATAACCCCTTGTGGGGTTGTCAGTAAATGTATTACTGTCAAATAGTAGCAGAAACAATATGCACTGTGAGCTGCAGCCTCAGCGAGCTGCTGTATTAAAAAGATTTTTGCTGGTTCTTCTGGCTTCTTCTGATGTGCAACTTTCCAACTCATAAATTAGACGGAACGTCTCGCGGGTGCTGCTGTTTGTAATGACTGACAGTAGTTTTCCCCTCTAGCATTACAGGTTGACATCTCAGCTAATTTTGCAGTGATGTATTAATGAGAAAACATACAAATAGCTTTGGAACGACACACCAGGGTGAGGGGAAAAAACTTGCCTTGCTGTTCTTGGAAAACCTGAAATTAACATCAGACTTTCCTACAGGCGGAGAAAATGGGTCCACACAGCCTGCTTATCTTGTAAATCATTATCTCCTGCTGCCTCAGTTGTTATTGTAATCGCTGCAGCATACCAAGTCCGCATGAAGCAAGAAGAAACCTGCGTTTCTAGACCCGTTAACACACGGCAACATTGTTCTGCAATGATTTGCAGTCCTCTGCAGTTTTTTCCGTCACTCCAGCGGCTGTTCAATAAGACGGTCCAAAGCAATACTACCTCCTTTAACTCACATGGAGGTGCAACATGCCCGGGTCAAAAGGCTCTGCAGGCACTTTGGCTCTTTGGCACTTCAGGGTTACTGTGCAGAAAGATTTGGCTCTGTAAAATGTGCCGCTTGCAGGATCCCTGCAGGGGGATGTGCGCTCTGTAAATTTTGGTATTTCCAGTTTTGGAATCGGGCAAAAGGTCTGGAAATTTGTGGAAGAAAAAATATGACACATTTTAGAGTTATGGATCCAACACCGTTTCACATGTTATCTCCTGAGGTGAAAAATAATCTTGAGCTATAGTCAAATGGCCTAATTCACATGTCCAGCCACTATTAAACATAACAAAATAAACATTTTCTTCAAATTCAGTCAAGAAACCAACGTCTGGAAACAAGTATAGAACTTTAAAAAATGAAAATGTGTAGGGACGCCGGACTTGAGTCCTGAATGACTATAATCCTATTTAACTTGTAAGTTGCTTAGATGTGGTTTTGTTTAGTCTACTTGTTGTAGTGAGCTGCACGGTGCACTGCATATGGATAAGTCCGCTAATCCTACCAGCTAATCTCTTATCAGTCTGACACTTCAGAATCAATGCACAGCTGCTCCGTTTAACCTATGCAAGCGTTGCAGCAAGCGTCCACGCGGTGAGATTGTCGTTGCATTGGCCCCGCCTCCCTGCACAGAAAACCAGCTCAGCACTCGTCCGCAGGTAGCCCACTGTTGTGTCAACAAGTCCCGAAGCCTAGCGCTTGTCATGTGCGTCGACAAAGTCTTTGCTTTTGCTTTTCTTGAGTGAAGAAAACAACTCGCAGAACAAGCCCGGGGCGGCAGGGTGGCCTAGATTTTAGAGTGACCGTCCATTAATGGAAAGGTCAGGGCCAGTTTGGAACAACAGCAGTGTGTCCTGTTGGCATGTCCTTGAGCAAGACGCTGAACTCTTACCTACCTGAACTCCTACCTGACTGAACTCCTACCTACCTGAACTCCTACCTGACTGAACTCCTACCTACCTGAACTCATACCTACCTGAACTCATACCTACCTGAACTCCTACCTACCTGAACTCATACCTACCTGAACTCATACCTACCTGAACTCATACCTACCTGAACTCCTACCTACCTGAACTTCTACCTACCTGAACTCCTACCCACCTGAACTTCTACCTACCTGAACTTCTACCTACCTGAACTCCTACCTACCTGAACTTCTACCTACCTGAACTCCTACCTACCTGAACTCCTACCTAAGTTGCTCGGTATAAGGGCATCAGTCAGCTGTCAGTCCCTTCCTTGTTTCTCGGCTTCCATCCTGTGTCCCTAAGAACAAAATGTCTGTAGGAATGACACTTAGTACTGCTTCCCCCTCCCTCTCCATATGTCTTGGTAAGGGTGTTTTTAGTCAGGCTGCACTTGTTGCTTCAGATTCCTTCAAATAAAAAAATAAATACATAATTCATCAAGAGACTTTTATCAGGGTATTTTACTTTGTCACTAAAAGGAGACCTGAAAAAATGCCTGAAAATCACTGAAGTGGCGAGGAGCTGAAATGACTCCCGAGACTGAAATCAATCTTGAAATGCGCTAAAAATAATTCCACGTGATATGATTTTGATTCCGTGTGACAACAATGGGTTTCCAGCATTAAGTGGTTCAACGTTCGGAACGGAGGTCTGTTTCTTAACTCGTCCTCAAATGACCCTGTCTTGCTGTTTGTCCCAGAGCCGCGCTCCCATATCAGCCAAGCTGGTGGCAAACATGTTGTCTGTGGCGGGCGCCGACCACATTATCACCATGGACCTCCACGCCTCGCAGATCCAGGTCAGTACACACGGCTTTAGTACTCTTATTTATAAGCATTGTTATAGGAATGTTAGGATAAATAGGCAAAGAAGACCTAAAAATTGGTCTTTATTAAATGGTTCTTTCTTAGCTTCTCGGCTATGTAACAGAGTGAAACTGATTGATTTAAGCTAATTTGTAGCTTCAATCTACCCTGCAAATAATTTCCTTTTAATTGGTTATCTTGTATTCAGTTTTGAAATCTTTTCTTCAAACACTTGGAGTAATCTTCCACTTGGGGGAGAGACAATTTGCAATTTCCAATTTAAGATGTTATAAGAATTTTTTGGAATTAAGTAATAAAGTGATTTAAATGGGATGATCTGCCTCGTTTCAAGATAACGTCACCTGTGTTAAACACCTTCAGTTGCACTGAAATGGGTGAAGTTGTCTCACCCAAAGAGCAGACATTTATTCACTTCGGTCAAATAAGAGTTGAAGACCATGCGAGTAGATTAAATTACATTTTTGCCATCCATCTCGCCAATATTGGACCCAAACTGGGCGTTTGCCGAAGCCTAAAACTGGGCCCGTTCAACCAAACCCTGTTGTTTTCTTCCGTTTCCTTAACGAACTGCTCTGTTGCGTCTTATTTGAAGGGGTTTTTCGACATCGCTGTAGACAACCTATACGCAGAACCTGCTGTTCTCCAGTGGATCCGAGAAAACATCCCCGAGTGGAAAAACTGCATCATCGTGTCACCAGACGCAGGCGGAGCGAAGCGGTAAATACAGTGAGCTCACAGGGTGTCAGAGGAAGCCGGGGTGAATCACAGGTAGCACAGAGGTCATGGGTGGACGGGCGCTACATGTTGTAATCTGAAAAAGCTGCAGAGGTGCGGAAATGAAGATACTGTGAAGATAGTAACTTGCAGTGGAGTGTACCAGTTTCCATAGGTGACAACAGATCCCACAAGTTCGATAAAAGATGTCAAAAAAACAAAATGGTGGTTTAGGAAGGTGTTAGCTGTTATGATTTCAAGTTTCTAGTCTTATTTAGAGCAGCTGATTCTCTTTCTGGACTGTCGATGTCTAGCGGGTCCAAACAGAGCACCGATCACCTCTCACTCTCCGTTCTCCTCCTCTTCCCTTCCCCCCCGTCCAGCGTGACGTCCATCGCAGACCGTCTGAACGTGGAGTTTGCCCTCATCCACAAGGAGAGGAAGAAGGCCAACGAGGTGGACCGCATGGTGCTGGTGGGAGACGTCAAGGACCGCGTGGCGATCCTGGTGGACGACATGGCCGACACCTGCGGCACCATCTGCCACGCCGCCGACAAGTCAGTAACATTTACTTTCTTTTTCTTTCGGTGTTGGTCTTTGCGTTGGCTCGTGGAGCGGGACAGACAAACCGTAACAGGAGTGTAGAAACTAGGAGCAGAAGTTTAGTTTTCCAACACTTGCTAAAAAAACGTTGTTGTGAAAGTGACATAAGTAGAAGTATGAGTGGTGATTTTGATATTTGACATTTTGATATTTGAATAAACGGTTGTGTGGCCACAGGTGTGCATTTATCAGTTATTTTACAACTTCAGACATGATTCAGCCAATCCGAGCCGAGGACTGCAACTGTCAGTCTTATAATTAGAATGAAAACCCTCTTGGAGGAAGACTTGGCTGTTGCAGAAAGAGTTTGATGTTTCTGTTTAAGTCTCTTTCCTCACACAAATCACACACAGTCTAGCATCTTACTCCCCTGACCTTTTCCCCTCCTCCAGGCTGATTGATGCTGGAGCAATAAAGGTCTATGCCATCCTCACACACGGCATCTTCTCTGGGCCGGCCATCTCTCGCATTAACAACGCCCCGTTCGAGGCCGTGGTGGTAACCAACACCATCCCACAGGAGGAGAAGATGAAGTCGTGCCCGAAAATACAGGTGCAGATCACACACACGCACAGAACTTCATGTCTAGGACCTTTATGGAAGTATTGGTCCAGCCTGAAGAAGATCAATATACTGCAGATTGGAAACGCGTCTTCTGCCCTCAGCTTCTGAGGTCATTTGAAAATATGCCACACTGTAAATGTGTTGTTGTGTGCACCAACCCTTCAGTATTTTGATTGATTATTGGTTTCATGGCCTTCGCAACTGCCTGTTACACCCACTTTTTCTCTCATGTAGAAACTACTGTCACTTCAAATATTTCAGATAAATCTAATCTAACACGACCAAATGTCAACACGTGTGTTTGGTCTCTAGCACAAGATCAGATTATTTTGGAGTTTGTCTCCCACACCCACTACAACCAACATTAATCTGTGTATGCAACTAAGACGTAACTAGTAGAGACAACAGTAGTGACATCAAGTGGTGTAAATGTTAATTTCAGTATGGTGAAGCCCATGCAGTTAGGCCTACTGCAATCCAACCTATCTCTCATAGAATGGAAAAAACATTTATTTTATTTTATATTTGGTTCTTCAGCAGTTCAGTGATCTGATTTCATGTTGCCAAAGTAAAACGCTGTATTTGTTTGTTGAGTCTTCCAGCAAGTTTTCCCATCTATTGAATTGATTTATAGTGAAGTGTAGGAGTAAGTTACTAATTTACTTTGGAACTATTTCAGTTGGTGCAACATTACAGTGTTAGTAATGAGTAAACTCGACCAGGTGAGAGTTTACATTGAAGCTAGGCTAACGTTAGATCTGAAGTTTAACTGGAGCTGCAGCTCTTTTCTCACCATGGGAGAACTGCAGGGTTTTGTTTCCTCGCTGGGGTGGGTCGTGCTCAGCTGACAGATGTTTTGTTTCCTGCAGGTCATCGACATATCCATGATCCTGGCGGAGGCGATCAGGAGAACCCACAACGGCGAGTCCGTGTCCTACCTCTTCAGCCACGTACCCTTGTAGAGAACAAGAGGAGAGGGGACGCCCCCCCTCCCCTCTCCTGCCGGCCCACTCGGCTTGCACCTTTGGCCACATATCCCCCAGGAAGTCTTGAAAAGGCCTGACGGTTTTGGCCAATCCCGTGTGACGTTTTAAAGGTCACGCCCACACTTTCTCTTTTGACATTTCCACCCGGGACACAGAGCAAAACATCACTTTTTTTGAAGACCAAGTTTGTATTTATGAGTATCAGGCCGCGGCCACACTGATCCGTTGTGTCTGTCCATCTACGTTCATTTCAGTTCATTTTAGTTCATTTTCAATGACAGCTGTCCGTTGTCCGGGCAGCGCCGATGACGCGTCCGGCTCCGTCAGATTTCCGTCCGTTTTGACGGACAGAAAGTTCAGCCCAGGAAAATCCGGAGGCCACGGGGGCAGCAGACATCAACAAGCGGTCAGCAAACAAACTTCACCAGTTTTGGGGTTCATCAGTGAGGCAGTGATTCCCACCTAGAGACGTCGACCACCTTCAGGTTTGGATCCAGCAGCCAGAGAGGATTTACAACCCGGTACAACGGAGGAGACTGTTGAAGGAGAAGGCTGTGACCCCAACAAAGGTCTGCAGTGTCCCTTTGACAAGAACCACCAGATCCGGACCTGCCGCTTCCCTTAACCATCTGATCAAGTGCTCGCCGCCTGATACCCAAGCATGAGCTTAAAGGTTATTGGCTATTTTAAAAAACCTTTTCTGGACGGACAGACTCGTCACCGTAAATCAGAGGCGTTTAAAAAATTTAAAAAAAATAGCGTTGACGTTCCAAACCAGCCCAACGGACAGAAATCTATCCGTTAGAATTCTGTCTGTCTCCTGAGGGATCAGCGTGGCCGCGGCTTCACCCTTCCTCTATCTGTGTTTTCTTCCTCTCTCCTTTTGTTTCAGTTTCAGTTGTGCCCACCTTGAACCCCAAGGTCCTGGCTGCCACTTTAACCAAAGGGTCCATTAAGTAACAATGCATTATTTGTACCTCATGTTGAATTCGCTATAAATGAAGCATTCCATGTTGTGATGTGGTTATTAATGTTTTGGCCCTTTCTGCTTCACAAAGGATGAAAAACAGTGTAAAATGTCAAATGTGCACTTTTCCCCACAAGTGTTCCCTTAATGGCTGCAAAAAGTATTAAAACTAGTAGGTGTAATAACTGTCAACTATCTGATGCTGTATTCAGTTGTAATAGTTTAGGCTCAGTGTTAAAATCGGGAAAGTAGGAAGACTAACGCCCCCGTTGTTAGTTTAACAGCCCTGTCTGTAGTTTTGATCATTTGACCACAGACAGACAGACAGACAGGGATCCAGGAGGCCGAGTGGGAACACAGGACTGAGCACGCTGCCTCACGGTGTTCAGGCTTTCACTTTTCAACATTTTCCCTCAGTTTCAATGCTTTGTGTTCTCGAATATTCAAATTTTCAGTCGCTGAGAATTGTAGTGAGCTTTTCTGAATGTGCTGATGCGTCTTACCTCTGCAGTTTTAACATCTGCAATGTCATTGAACAGCCCACACACACACACACACACATACACACACCCCTCCCAACACCCTGAATCAGCTGCTGTCACCCAGTGGCACCAGGTTTGTATTACAGTAACCTTTTTCTTTTAACTCTCATAATTGTGCAAAAAATAATTTGTCAGTTAGTTGCTACTAAAACTCAAGGACAACCTTCACATCCTGGTCAGGTCTTTTGTTGAAAAAAGAATCTAATGGGAGGTTTAATGGGTGAACAACCCATGTTCCAAAAGGTCATGAATACTAATTGTTATATTTCAGTTATGATTTGAGATCATTGTCATAAAAATTGTGTAGTTCTCACAGTTGTCATGGGTCACCTATATGGAGCTTTTGTTTGAATGAGGCAGGTTTTGCCTATAGGTGGGTTAAGTTGTGGGAAAATGTGATTATTTTTTTTTATTTTATAACATTTCCAGTTTCTTTGACAATAAAGCTTTGACAATGGCTTACCAACACACTGCTGTCTCCTTGCTTGAGATCGGAAGAGCGTCGTGTAGGGAAAGG
>OMOV01034717.1:3032-14299 GCA_900312565.1 Beryx splendens | reverse complement strand
CCGCGCAGAAGACAGCGCGTGTGAGGAATGAATGTCGCCCCCCCCCCCCCCCCCCCGAACTGCACTGAATCGTTTATTCAGGCATGCAGTGTGATCAGGGTTTTGATGAATGTGTGTGTTTCCTCTACAGACTGCTGTGACACAACAGATGAGTACAACAGTGGTGCCGCCTGTCAGAACACCTGCAGGTGAGAATGTCTTTGAATTTGAACTCCGATGACATACCCACTCTCTAACATCTAAGCCATGTTTCTGTTCGTTGATATTTGGTCGTTTTTGTGCCATGCAATTGGACTCAGAATAAATTTAGAGTGAATTTACTTTCTTTTTTACTCATTAAGGTGTATGTGTGTGTGTGAAAGAGTGTGTGGTTTGACCTGAAACCTAGAAGCACAGTGACTTTCTAGTTGAATGTTTCCCTACTTGTTGAGTCAAGTATTTTATTTCCTGTGTGATCTGCAGGGAGTTGGGGCACAAAGAGAGAGAAAGCCTGCAGAAGATGGCAGAGATTGCCAAGGAGGGCTTTCTGCTTAAACAACAGCTTATACATGAGGCCAAGAAGGGCCAAGAAGAAAAACAGGTGTGAATGACAAAACAACTTTTGGGGATTGTATTGAGCAAAAGCATGTTGAGAGAGCAATGAAATATGTCTCCATTCTGGGTCAGAGCTTAATCAGAATACCATACACATGGAGTTTAAATGTTATTAGTTACTGTGTCAACAAAGAAATTCAAACATTTCCATATAAATTGGTGTATATTTAACTATTAAATCTAATTTCTGTTGGATGGCCTTAGACTCAGGTGTTAAGGCCAGAATCACCTGCATTCACCAATTACAGAGGAGGTAATAGCAGTTACATGATGTTGAGCATGTCCCACGCCTTACAGATTATAGCCAGATTTGACACAACTACAAAAAGATTGCTAACTGGATCATGTGACACATGGCACATACTGTGCTAGAGAGACAGGTAGAGAGGTGCAGGTAATGCAATTAAAATGCCTTTGTTTTGTGGTCTAGTACAGTGAAATCCTTATCTGGTATAATGAACCAGAACCACTCACTAGCTACCCGAAGTCTGACTGCAATTTAAAAAAAAAAAGTTCAGCTAATTTGGGAGTGATGAGTTGCCTGTCATCCCTCCCAAATTAGCTTAACTGTTCTTCCACGCTGACAATGACTGGGACTTCGTATTTTGCTTTTGCATTATGAAATTATAAATGATGCTACAGTAGCTTTCTCTGTGGTCAACCCTGTTTGATATCTTTGACCAGAGAATGTGCAACGTTCATGCATCTGACCGTGTTTTTCTTTGGAGCAGACTGTTCATAAACCTCAGGTATTGTGCTATGTTGATTTAGGTTATGTTTGAGTTTATTTATTGAATTCATCTGTCTCCACAGGGTAAACTAACGGAACTTCAGGCCAGTAAGAAGGGTATGGAAGAGAAGGTGGAGGCCCTGAGAACTGTGAAGGAGACTGCAGAGCAGCCGGAAAAAGAAGCTAAAGAGCACCATCTGAAGGCCTGGGAAGGTAAATGGAGATGTGGCCAGTATATCACCATCTGCAGTTTGTTCTAGGCACCACATGACAAAGATTATGTCTCCATCCCCAATACTTGACTCTATAGTTGTTTTACCTTTGTCCAAATTAACAGATATAATTACACCTCAAAAGGGCAAGAATAATCTAACTGACCCAGAACCCAATTTACAGTTCAGTGCAGATGAAATGGCTTGGCTAATCTTTTGTTAATATGTTCAATTTAACTAATGGAATTAATAGTCTATTTTATTAACCAAATAGTGAACTAATATTAGTTAGTAAATGTCTAATTGGCTTACAAACTGTGATGTACTTAATGTTTACAAGCGGCAAGATTGTTAACCATAACTGTAATCAGTCTACACATTTCTGCAGGCCAGTTGCCTAAACACACTAAACACAACGTGATTGTTTCACACATACGATTCTGCCATATTATGTGCTTACACTGTGTAGAAATGAGTGCGTATGATCACTATTCCTGATCATTAATATGCAGTGAGGAAGTGTCTCATTTCACTCGTCCCTGTTTCAGATCAAAAAGCTCTCATCCGTATGGAGAAGGACAAGGTTAGGATGGCTGAGGCTTTTGGCGAACTGGATGATGATGCAGATGGCTTGTGAGTATTGGTGCCCCGCAGAATTACTAGCACCCTCGGTAAAGTGGGATGTGTACAGCATGCACTAGTGAAATTTACCAGGGAGGACTTAGATAAGCTTTGCAGCAGAAGGTGCCAACAATTGTTGTAACCGTTTCGTAAAAATAGAAATTATCGCTCGATGGAAATTGGGGATGTAACGATACATTCAGCTAATGGTTTGGTTTGATATGCAGTGCCGGATACACAGTTCAGTATTATCACAGTATTTTGAGCAACATCTGAATGAAGACAGTTCTGACTGAAAATGTATTTCTGAGGCAAAACACGTATGAAAACCATAAACATGGTGACCAAGTTAAATTTAAAACTTTTAATTACCTTTTTAATGCTAGTTCAATTAAAATGCAAGACCGATTTCATCCCCAAATAAGCCTGAAGTAAAAAAAAAACGGAAGTACTGTATACATTTGCACAACTCGGGGAATTAGTGCAAAGAGAAACAGTTTTTCACAACAAAAGACTAAACTGTTTTTAAGAGTCGAACACAACGTCTAACCTTATACCAGCACCTGGAGTTTTCCACTGTGAAGTTGTTACACATGGTGCATTGAGTTGCTAGTGTTACCTGCAAGGCGAGGCTTCCTTACAACACTTCCACAGTCTTTGTCTTGTCAGTTGCGTTGTTGCTGTGTTGTTCCTTAATTGGAAACCCAAAATGCTGTCAGTCTTGTTGCCTACGTCTTAACAGTAGTCAGCTCAGCTGGGGTCACCAGCAGTGTGATGACTAGTACGTGTTCAAACAAAAGAGACAAGACCATTCTGAATGTCATTTCTCAGATATAATTTTTTTTGATGCAACTCCGCAATGTCACACTATTGTATCATGTAATTTTGTGTCACAAACATTCGTTACGTACCCACTTGTTTTTCTAGGTCTTCTTTGTTGGCTGACTTGGCAGACATTTAGCGAGTCATTACTGTGATTGAGTGGGTGATGTTGTGTTTTTGTTTATCTCAGTGTCTCAGTGGCTGAGCTTCTGTCCCACGCTGAGCTGGACCCGGATTCGGATGGTTCACTGACAGAGGCAGAGGTTCAGGTAAGATGCTCTGTAATTCTTCTGTACTTCAAATTCATTCTATTTCAACTCTGAACGTCACTATGCAGATTTTTGTGTCGGTCATTTTAAACATAATAATATTAATAAAATGTGGTTATAAAGTACAATTCTATTGTAACAGCACTTTCCGAGCTGAACAAAACAAGTCGTGATTGTCTTTGGTCCATTTAGGGATTGTTGGGAGGATTGGACAAAGTGGACAGAGCAGCATTTGAGACCGTTTGGAGTAACATCAAAGAAAAATACATATCAGAGGTAAGAACCCGAGTAAGATGAGATATAAGATAAGATATTCTTTTACTATCTCTATAGTCGTCTCTCAGTATATTCCCAGTGTGAAGAAGCCTCGGCTTATCTAAATCTGTGACTCGGTCGGCATCAGGCCCAAGCAGACGTCCCAGCACCGGTGGAGACCCCGCAGGAAGAGGTGAGGGAGCCAGTCTCCGACAGCGACTCTGATCAATACCCTGAGGATGACATCCCAGAGGAGGAGGAGGAAGAAGAGGAAGAAGAGGAGGAAGAAGAAGACCAAGACGAGGAAGACGACAAGGTAAGCTGACTCAGTTTCTCCATCACCCTAAGCTGTGGGAGTCTCAGGTGTCTGCCGCAGTGAGTCACTCTATCTGGGGTTTGATATGCAGATCCCTCCTACGACGCGGACCCAGGAGAAGAAAGATGCTGACGAGGAGACCATGCCACCCTATGACCAAGAGACACAGAACCTCATTGATGGTGAGCGTGTGTGGTATATACTTTATATAAAACAGATGGTTCCAGTCCTCAAGTCCTGATTTAGCTGAGTCACGTAACTGCATAGGTGTTAATTAAAAATTTAATGTGCTATCTGAAAATCACCAGTCATCCTGGCAGTATAACTATATTGCTTATCGGAATATGAAAAATTGATTTATTGAATGTTTGTCTTCCTTTTTTATTACAATGGTCAACTGCCAACCTTTTTATAAGAGCAATAAACCGACTGAATAAAGCTGTGACTTACATTTATTATAGAACAGCTGAGAGGTGTTGTTGTTCACGATGTGAAGCAGAGTCTCTTGGTTAAAAATGTATATAAACCTAGACTATATGTGTATATGTGTATGTACATATATGCGTGTGGCCTGATTGATGTAATTTAGAGTTTTATGGGTCTTTACCGCAAAGGCATATTTTTAATTTAGTGCGTCTGATTCCCAGCTGCTCAGAAAACCAGGGATGAATTTGATGAGGCTGAGAGAGCTCTCCGTGAAGTGGATGATCAGATCAAGTAAGTCCTCAGCATGAATATGAATGGGCTTTGTTCCCAGAAATGCAATCACAGCGTTTGCTGCCACAACTGCAGCGTAACTTTTGACAGCTGCAGCCGATAGAAGATTAATGTCGTTACCGGCGTAATCGCAGTGTTGTTAATTGAACAAACAAAAACACACATTTTGGGGTTGATAAGTCGAGACAAACAATATTGATCTAATTGTGTTTTTGCTTTTCCTCTGCAGGAGCCTTGAGAAGGAGATCTCCTTTGACTTTGGACCGAACGCAGAGTTTGCCTACATGTACAGCCAGTGCTATGAGCTAACTACTGGAGAGTATGTTCACCCTCTGCCTTTGGAAGAAGATCTTTTCTATTTGTCTCATTAATTATTTGGTATGAATTCCCAATTATGGGAGACTAAGCATTCTCCTTCATTTACAGGTACATCTACAGGCTCTGTCCGTTCAACCGAGTATCCCAGAAACCCAAGTACGGTGGATCAGAAACCAACCTAGGGTAAGGGAGTACCGGTGTCTGTCCATCTGTTATGCTTTGTTAGTATTATTTTAAAAGCTCACTTGACTCACCCTCATTCCTTCTCTCTAGAACCTGGGGAACATGGGCAGGTCCCGAGGGAGACATCTACGCTCTGATGAAGTATGAACATGGAACAGGGTGCTGGCAAGGCCCCAATAGATCCACCACAGTAAGTCTCGGCCACTCAAGCCTCTTCTCAGCCCTGATTTGATCCCCAGACGTGATCCTTGTCCGCAGCTGATTTTTCGCACCTTGATGATTCCTCACAGGACAAAGCGCTAATAGCTTGATGTGCTCTCTCTTTCAGGTGAAGCTAACCTGTGGGAAGGAGACGGTTGTGACATCTACCTCAGAGCCCAGTCGCTGTGAGTACCTGATGGAGTTCATCACCCCCGCTGTCTGCCAGGAGCCGCCGAGCCTGGACTCTTCTCTTCACGGGCACGAGGAGCTCTAGATTCACTCCAGTTGTAAGTTTCTTAGAATTTTAAACCGTAATTTGTACGTACATGTCAGCTGGCAAACCTGAATAACGCAGTCAGTGGCCCAAGATTGTTAAAGGAAGTCCACGTTTTGAGCAGAAGTACAGTGGTTTGGCACCAATGAAGAAGAACTATACTTACAATCAACAATTCATCATTTCTACATGGTGCGTATTGAAGCCAATTACTATCCAATGATAGTAAGAGCTTCATTATGTGCAGCTGCAACATGTTATTACGAAGAAAATCCTTTTCCATAGCAATAGCAGTTTCCTATTAGAAGAAGAGCAGAACAGCACAGAGCAGGAGGAGCAAGGTAATGCAACTTCATTTGACTTCATTGTTGGTTGTTGATAAACAAACCTACTGGAAACATTGAGAATTTACTGATGCTGGATAGATGAGTTAATAGATGTCAGGTGTAGTTTTCCCTGTTTAAAGAGACAAATGTTATAAAATGCTATTACAACTTACTCTTATTCAGTGATTTGATATTGGTCAGATGGAGGTGAAGTTTTAGGGCGTTTTCACACCTGAAAGTCTGAACCAAGGTCAGAACCAAGGTTCATGTTGTTGTTACATTGTATACATTTGATCCGGTTAGTTTTGTTTCACATTGCAATTCTGCAAGCGCACTAAAGAACTTAACATGACATGCCTACGTCCTGTCGTCATCCCCTACGTGGGCTGCGTCTCCCTATACTTGACACTGATTGGTTTGTAGACGGGCGTGCGTCTGACGTCGGCGTGTTGTCAAGTCGGGCTGTATAGCCTTCTAACGCCGTTTGGAGAGAAATGAATGTAGTAGTGTATTTCAAAAGATGAGCTGTCATTTATCATTGTGTCTTTATTGCGAAGCATTTTTCCGTGCATTAGCATAAAGAAGACGCTTCCAGTTCAACACTAGCAGGCAAGGCTACTCTTGCAATTTCAACACTTCCTGTATCTTTCAAATTAAAAGCCCTCTAGTGCTTTATGTAGCTACTGCCATCTTGTGACACTTACTACGTTACTACAGTGACTGAAATAGAACAACAAAGTGTTGAAAATAGCATTTTTTCAGACCATATTTCAATTAAAAACTTGGTCTCCTCCTCTCCCCATGTGCTACTGCGGCTCATTTTTCCTTTTTGCGGTTCTGACGATAGCCTGCCGGAACTTCCTGTAATTGGTCCGAATGTCTGAACCATCCAAAAAATGTTTTCACACCGCAAAAGAACCGAACCACGGTCCAGTTTGATCCGGACCGAGACCACCTATTTTCGTCGGACCAAGGTTCGGCTGTTTGGTCCGGACCGCGGTCCGGGGGAGGTTTCACACCTGTAATTTTGGTTCGGATCAAACTGAAAAGTCCGAAAGTCCGGATCAAACAAGGTAGGTGTGAAAGCGCCCGTAAGCTCCCATTCAGCTTGAGAGTCATTTCTCCTCTTTATGATTGATGGTGATATTGTAGCGTAGGTATCGTACCTTCAATGTCAGTGTAGTGTAGATGAGTGTAAGTCTGATCAGTGTTGAGGGCGAGTGTGGAGGTGAGTGGATGTGGGACCGCAGAACTCTTGATCCTTCTGGATGTGTCATGGACACAACAAAACATCTAACCCCAATTACATATCCCCCTCTCACTCACCCCCATTTCCTCTAACTTCCAAGCTAGGTTTATATGTAGGTGCTCATCTTAAAATAGCACAAGGGACAGGTACATTAGTTCCTGTATACTGGTAAATGCTGACTCCTTTGAAATCAAACCTGTGGGGACTAAATGCAACTGAATTGCGCTGCCTCTAATGCAACAACTAGGAAGTGGTGGCTTGAGTGAACACGCCACAGAAATGAACCTAGGTGCTCTCTCTTGCAGGTTGCTCTTAAGGGACCACGGGGACTGCCGCAACATGAACTTGCTCTGCTACAGCGAGCTTCGCCACCCTATTCTCAGTTCAAAAATAGAGAATAATCGAGAGAAATTCCAACGTGTAGTCATCTCTTCTTTTGTCTTTTTTCATATTTGTGTCAAATAGCGTCATTCCATTGTTTTCAAATAAAGATGTTTTTAACATATTCCAAACTATCGCCTCCTGTCGTTTCATTGCCAGCTATACATTTCTCAAGCCACACTGGGTATTTCAGAAGTAGTTACTGTATACAGTTTTAAATAAAAACAAAATGATAATTTGTCATTTTTAACCAATTTAGTCATTCTAACAAATCAACATTAAATTTAGCATTTATTAATACTACACTTATACTTCTAAAACCTAAATACCAGGAAATAACACGTAGGACTTATGTCCTTGCATGCAAAAGTGTTTGAATTGTTGCCCATCCTTGTTAACACGTTCTTGCGTTCCCTCTGCGACGCTGTCACACCGTCTTGCACAGTCCTTTGCATTGATTTAATGTATAGAAAAATGTATACCTACTTTTAAAACACACCTGTATATTGCAAAATGGAGAGCGTGCTACAATGTCTCTTGGTATCAGAAGGATTCTAATCACTGTGTTGCCTCCATCTTTTCTGAGACTTACTGCAAGTGGTGTGCTGTGAAAGCAAGCAAGACAGAAGAAACCTTAACTATGTTTCATGGTTGGTAAGTTGATTAGTATTCTGTATATACGTGATGGTGACAAATGGCATTCTCTTCATGTGTTTGGTCAATATCATTTTGGCACTAAGTTAAATAAAAGAAAATTGGGTCACTCAGATTTGTAACTTTTATTTTTTTTCTGGCATGTAAAGTACAAATAATTAAACAATTCCATGAAAAAGTCTTCAAGCGTCTTCAGCTGAAATCCCAGTAATAAATATCCTAGACTAAACTGAAAGGTTTATTTTTTTTTCTTTGTTCAATTTTGTCATTGTTCATTTGGTCATGTTTTGGAAGTATGAGATTTTGTATTTCTTCAGCTGACATTGGTGTCAGCAGAACTGTTTTGATCATTTTCACCTTTTGATTTGTTCTACCATTCCAGGAAAATGTAAGAAAAACATCACTAAGTTACTGTGTCCCCTCTTCTAAATAAATAGACACAAAATACAGTTGGTTGAGAAACAGAAGGACCACTCACCCCTTCCCTACCCAAGTGACTCCCAAGAAAACCTTCCTGCAGCTGGTGTGAGCTCTCTAACGTTTTGCCGGAGCTCTTGGCTGGGTTTCCAAACGCATCTTGGCGCTAAAGAACATCTTTGTCTCACTAGCATAAATTGATATTAAGATGATGTCAGCATGATGATGCCTTTGGGGAAACGCAACCCTCGATAATCATCCTTATATTTATTAACCCATCAGCATCGACAGGAAAGCATCTTGAGAGTGTACCAAGCCCAGGACATGGCCTGTGTGCCTGGCTTGTTGCTGGACCCTCTAACAGGCCACAGCCACGCTGCAGGGCCCGTCCCGTGTCCCGGCACTGTCAGGGGGTCTCAGAGTGGTTGAAAAAACAAGACTGTGATAAGATTAAATAATCAAAAGATTTTCATTTAACAAGACAAACAGAACACAGGCAGTAAAGGCATAACATCTAGCACACAGCATGTATGTTTATACACTTCAATTAGTTAAATATAGCAGTGCATTCTTTGACTATGGAGAACTTTTCCAAATCGTACTTCTAAAGCTGTTTTTTAATCTATTTGTCCCCCTTTTAAGAAACGAAATGGTGTAACCACAATTTTGGCAAACTTAAAATCTTTTAAACTTGCAAATATAATGAAATAAACCATAAATATACACAAAACATACTTTATACGAGGCAATAATAATAATCATAATAAATAGTTTTTAAGTTAACAATAAGTTAAAACTACAAGCTTAAAGTCGCCCAAATAATACAAGTTTGTTGGCGCTATTTTGAATTTTTTCTGTTTAAATTATTTTATGTTGCAACAAAAGCTACCACAGACTTTTACAAACACAATTGAACACAGTTTGATTGAAATAAAAAAATCTAACTAAGTCTAAAATCTGCATACACTGTAAGAACTGCAACTAATTAAATAATGGAAGAAAAATAACAAATTGTACCCAATCAATGCAACCAAACAAAATCTTTGACCCATGTGTGTCCTCTATGGCAACATCAACAACACAAATACGCTAATTTAACAAGTGAGTCTTGATATGTAAAAGAAATCAATAAATTACAGGAAAAAAATGATATTTGAAATTGACATGGGCTAAAACTGATGATATATTAGACAGTATTCCTTTCAAGGTCATTGAGAATTGCTCTGTTAAGTCAGCCAAATATGCAGTTTGTCTGAGCTTGCATGGTCAGAGCACAGATCAGGGGCTGAGGAAGTGATTATGGACATTTAGAGATCAGACCTCTCATTGCTTGTTTGATTGACTTTGTTCGTTTAGCGCGTTTTTTTGTCTGAACATTTTGATCCTTTCGCTATTCCGCAAACCGTTTCAGTGTGACGTTTAATTTCTTTTTTAAAAAATATATATCATTTGTTCTCAGTCAATATAAAAACAAAGCACATTGCACTTACTGTTCCATAGGAAAGTTTTTTTGTCTTTTTAAATGATTATTGTAGTTGCTCAAGCGGTGTAGTACTGTTGTTTCCTGCCATTGTCCTTGGCTCTCTACTGTACATTAGGTGTGGGACGAGGGTCTTTGTACTGACTGTGTATGAAGGGTCGTCTTGGGCTGTTGGTTTGGGTTGTGGCTGGACTGTACTGGACTAACATGGCTAGGTCAACATGCTGCAGCTGCAGTTCAACACGGCCTGTTGTCTTGTTTGTTCTTAAGGGCCATCACTGGTCTCACCAAGTGCTCAGTCCTACTGTGCTACCTTATTTCTCGCAAATTGCCAGACCCAAAATAGTTAGTATTAGTCATTTGTGTGGTTTAGCACTGGACACACCACCAATAATCATTTGGAGTATATTGGGGAATGAAATCGTATGAGTCGGATAGAAAGAAGAAGCCAGAGTAAGTGTTTGCGGTGGTGCAATGTTTACCGTTTTAAAGGCTTCATTTGATAATGAGTCAAAGCAGATGATTTTAATGTTTTGGGGGGAAATGCACTATATGGATGCGTAAGATTTTTCCTTTCTCAAGAGGTGGACTGATTCATCACGATCATCATGGTTTTGATATGCCTGTTTGTTTTTTATCAATGAATCAGTGTCTTGATGAAACATGTGCAAATGGGATTGCTTGCAACTATTTCAATTTAGGATTTGGTTTAGTGGTTTAAGGATAAAAGAAAGTAAACTGATATGCACAACTGAGATATTCAAAAGTAACGATAACAGAAATTAAAGAGGGTCCTTATTCAATAAATAACAAAGATTTGTACAGCAATTACTCGGGGGATAATATAGTTAGTCTTAATTTATCCTTCTTGGTACTGACTTGCAAAGCAATTCTTTGGCGAAAATCAAATCTACCTAATCATAACGAATCCTACTCAATGTTCATTATGAATCTGCGTCGTCGTTTGAATCTGCCGTTTTCCTTTCTGTTTGCAAGCAGCCGTTCGGTTTTTTCAGCTGGGCAGCGAGCCTGTCTCACCGCGGCTTCGTCTGGGATTCTCAAGTCAAAGCACTTCACTTCACTGCACCATCATTGAAGCAACACTGTACACAACTTCAGGACAAGAGATACGAGTGTGTCTACGCACTCAGAAGTATAGATGTGTCTGTCAGGTCATACCCCTAACTGTTTAATTTACCTTTTTTTTTTTTTTTTTTTTTTTTCACAAAATTTGGTTTTTTTTTTTTT
>OMOV01034616.1:3069-13369 GCA_900312565.1 Beryx splendens | reverse complement strand
CCTTGTAGACTTTATTTTCTATCAGCCATAGACACACTGCAGCCATTTTGTTTTTGTCTTTTTGAATTTTGATAAAGTAATACATGCCCTTATAGATATTTATATATGTATACTATATGTATATAACTGTCATCACCACAGAAACGGGATGCTGATCCTTCAAATTAAAAGCCTACCTGTCACAGTGAACTTCCACTAGTTTTGCGTTTTTCATTTTTTCTAAATGGCAATCAAAGTAAACAGTGATAGTGAAATAAATACATTACATGTCGTAGATACATACAGTAGCTATACTTAGAGCTGTGAATGACAGTAATATTTGCTCTCAACCTGCCTCATCACACTTGTGTCTGGTGTGTCACCGTCTTGTACCTGTCGTCTGTCTGGCCAAAACGAGGCTGTCCCGTTGGCAAAGATATACTGTATCTTATATCCTGTGCCCAAAAAGCATGGAGGTGTTCCCTCCTGACATTCAGGAGTGCAATGTGGTTGTGTGAAATAAATGTTTCCTTTCTCTGCTGACAGAAACTGGCACACACTCTCCTATTACACCTACAGACTCTCACTCACTCAAACACACACCACGCAACCACCAACACCTGGTCCCACACTATCTGGGCCAAAAGTTAAACTGATAAACTCTTATATTAAAGTAAGCAGAAACACCTGAAAACCATCTTACCACCTTCATATCAGACAAGTGTCTCAAAAATAACTCGTGATCTCACCTTATCGACTTGCAACTTATTCACCATTGGGAATTGTTTTGAAGGAATTCCTACTTCACATCTCCATACAAATAAAGAATACATGAAATTAGTTTCCTATCTTATCTATTACACTAAACCCAACCAAAAAAGAACCCCAAAATAAGACATCTTCAAACAATAAAGGTAAAAATATGCATAAAATCTTTCAAACACCCTGTTCAAAGCAGCTGTCGATGCAGTATTTAACTCAGTCACAACACATGCATGCACAAACTCAAACACACACACACACACACACATACCAGCCATACAAAATTCAAGATGAATGGTCATCTGAGAAAAAACAAAAAATCAGACAGGATGGGATAGAATGAAAGGGTGTGACAGCGAAAGACAGACATCCACAGGAGGGAAAGAGAGAGGCAGAGGGGGATCACTACAAGAACTACAAAGCAGTCATAGCTATGATCATAGTGACAGATGTTGATTAGTCATGCCTGCTCTACTTCACATGAGTGATTAATAATGCCTAGGCTACAGATGTCAGTAATTTCTAGAAATGCACAGATTATATATACTTTCCAAAGACAGATTACACATAGCCTACACAAAACACGGCAGCAGCAGTTATTATGAATTCAGTGTCGATACAGTCAGGTTTTCTGTTTGTGACATCTTGACCGCCTGAATCAAAACAGCGGAGAGGCGAGTACAGTGAGCGAATGTTTTCATGAAGGAATTTCTAAGAGCTGTGGTTGTGAGAGGCAGTGCAGTGTGACGTATAGTCCTCGAGTCCAAGCACCTACTCAGAGAGTAGTACAAATATTTTGCTCAGTGTTCCTCAGTAGGAGGTTTGTGAGTTAGTTGATGTATTATTTGACTGTTTTGCTTTGTTGTTTTTTTTGTTTTTTTTTTCCGTTGTTCTACCACAGCATCAAGACAAAAATATATCCAGGACAAATCACTCTGACATGGAAAGTAAAACTTCACAGGAAAACAAAAGAAGGCTTTCTTTGGTCACAAAAAGGCAAAAGAAGACACACTGAAAAGAAAAGAAAAAAAATCATGAATAAATTAATGCCGGACAGGGAAGAAAACTCATAATTGGTGAACAAAAGGTCGACTTCCAGGACTTAAATGGGAAGACTGTGGTAGGTCTGAGGTGCCAAGGTGCACACTGGGATTGCATGTGGCTGATGCATAGGATTGGGGGAACTTTGGGGATGGGCAGAGCCAGGGAGAGGGGAAGCTGTGAGTGTTACACATTCCTCTTCTGTTCCTCCTCCTCCTCCTCCTCCTCGTCATTGTCCTCCTTTTCTTCTTCACAGTAGCAGTGAATGAGCTGATGGAGATGCTGCTGGAGGTCATGTGGTTGTGACCCTTCTTTGGGGTCGTCCACTTGCTCCAGAAGGACCTGTTTTCGCCGCCCAGCTCCCTTCACCACTGTGCGTCTGTGGGTGCGACCTTTACGCATGTGGGCCCTGCAGACGAGGCAAGCAGGGAGTGGAGAGGAGACAAAAAGAGGAACAGAATAAGCTCAGCATCTGTGGAATGCATTGCAATGGAAGGAACAGACTTTACTACAGGATGTGAACAGTGTGTTAGTGAAGACAAACCGCAAAGGATATGCTTTTTAAATCCAGCATTCAGTGGTCAACAGAAGCACAGCAACTTCACCTTTAGTTTGTAGCTGCAGGTACCTCATGATAATGTTAGGGAATGCTTCTGAACATTCAGTCACATGTCCAGATTCTGTACAGGCCCATGGCGCACTCTTGACAATGACATATAAATCTCTTCCTGTCAGGTATTTGACATTGTCTGTTATTCTTGAGGCTGCCTGGCAGATACCACACTCTTGCTTGGCCTTCTGGGAATCTTAAGGTGTCATTGTGCTGCCTAAAAGACTGATTAGTAGCATGCGTCACTTTGTACCTGCTGCCTTTGAGGAATCAACCGTGAAATTCAGTCTGGCAGGCCATTGCTGTGTTTCAGATGTCTCCCAACTCCTGCAATTGGCTCTAGCTGATGAGCTAGAGGCAAGCCCATCCTCCACTGTGTCAGCCGCTGAATATGTGCAACACAGTCTGAGAGAAAGCTCAGGCTGACATAACCTTAGCGTATTTGTGTTACGTCTTTGTTACAATTCAGTAGTTTGTAGGGATGTAACAATAAGAGACTCGTGTGTAACAGGTGTAACTAAGGCGTAACTAATGTGTAAACTTGCACTTTCTTCCAAACTGTTGAGTGAATCCAGTACCAAAGGAAATTGCTTGCATATGTTGCAAAAATCCCACAGTGGACTGTTATGACTAATGTGCCCCTGCTATTGTGGGATGAAGTGTGCTGCAATAGGAGGCGAGTCAATGATCAACCCGTAATGTGGTCTACAGTTGTCTGAGAGTTAGTGTTAACTACAAACCCATGTTATTAATGTAGAACTATGGAAAGCAAGCAGCAAAATTGAGTAGTCACAGTGAGTAGTGTGATTTTAATCATTCCATCGCCATGCACGGGGGCCAGTGGACCAACTAGTTTATTTTACATGCACTAAGCACTTCACCACACTTCACTATCATGTATGGCAGAGGTTTTCAAACGGCGTATCGTGGCATTCTAAAGTGTGCCGTGAAGCAAGCTCAAGTGTGCTGTGGAATTTTGAGACCTCTAATGCATTTTACTCATAGTACAAAATAGTCACAAAACAGGCTATGAGTTGATTTACAGTGCAACATAACCAGTAATTTGTGTGAGCAGTCACTTCCTAATATAGGCAAAACATTTTTTTTTATTTTAAATAAAATGTTATCCTATTTGCTCAGTTTGAGTGGGCCCGATTCATGTTCTCCATTCAGTTTAATTATGGGGTTGGTTGAAATAATTACTGCGCTGCATATGAGACTATGTGAGTTTACAGAAGCCAACTAGTGACAGCTAGCATAGGCTACAAAATGTGTGTGTGTGTGCGTGTGTGTGTGTGTGTGTGTGTGTGTATGTGTGTTTTTCAAGTTAGTGGTCTGTCTAGTTTGACTAGCTAGTACTTTTCACTTGTAAAAAGACTTACGTTAGCAGTTACTGATTCTTTGTGCTATGTTTAGTTGAACATCAATGCCATAGTTTCTGTTAATATTATATCAATTTCTTCATAAGATGTCTTTTTTTAGCCACACACATCAGTGGTATTTGTACTGTTCTTGAAATTGCACTTTTTATATATAGAATTATTTCTGAATTCACGTCAACAAGACTGACCTGTCATAGAAGTGTGTTTGTGTGTCAAATATTTCTAAATACAATATAAAGGTAATATGTGTTACATTCTGTGTAATTGTGACTACACTTATGCCTTGAGATTTGTCTCTGACCTATTGTGTGCCTTAGCTCCAAAAAGATTGAAAACCACTGACGTATGGATGTGTGTGTGTTCTGTGTGTTTCTATTGTCATATGATTCCTTTATGTTTTTGTATTGTATCTTGAATTTAATGCTGCACATATTGCCCTCGGTATTAAGTCTGAGTCTGTCTCTAAAAAAAGGATATGGACAGAGATATTGGATATCAGAAATATCTACTCCCAAATATCGACAGTGGTACTGGAGACAAAAATCTCATTGGTTGGGCTTTAAATGAAATGTGATCTCATAGCTGATCATCTGCCTTATTCTTTTCTATGGAGAATAGCCTACAGTAATATTAGGCTATTGACTCACTGGTTAATGTTTGTAACTGAACTATTAGCAAACAGATTATAACATTACCCTAGATTCATAGCAGCATGGTCACCATGGTAAAAATGCACACACACACACACACACACAAAATAGTGCTCTCACACACACACAAAATCACACACACAAAATCACACACAAACCTCCTGACAACTGTTCCATCTTCTTTGACAGTCTCTCTCTCTACCACCTGAGGGAGCTCTGCTCTGCTAAAACCACCTACGTAACCTAGTGCCTGGTGGAGTGAAAAGGAGAAGCAGTTTTGACACTGCAATACTGTAAGGTCTGATCCTGTTTTAAGGCAATGAGTATGAGAGTATGGTTCAATGGAGTTGAGACAGTGGGCCAACTCCAGTGACTTGATAAGGAATGCTGTAACAGTCAAAGCCAAAACCAAAGCAAAAATGTGGTACTCTCTCCTACTGCGCTTGAATTGATGTAGGCTACTACACTGGCATGTGTTCTAGTCAAGCTGTACAAACAAATTATGCTGCTAACAGTTTTTGGCAAAATGTCTACAAAATTTAAAAGCCTTATCACACAACTCTAGGTTAGGAGATAATGGAAATGATTGGCAACAGACTATTAACAGACCTGTTTGAAGTCGTCCTGGGCTGAGGGGAGGTCAGAAGCCAATGATGGGTCACCAAGGTGTGTCATTGTCCTCTCACCCTCCACCACTGTCGTCCTTTCCACCCGGCTGACCTTACCCCCAGTTGTTTCCTGCCCTGATGCTGAGAAACCCTCACATTGAGAGAATGTTACCTAGAAGAAGAAAAAAAGTTTGGTTTGTGTTTTTATTATCTTTATGTTATTATTACTAATATAAATGTTGATGTTTCTTTCGTATTTGCTGTTGCAAAGTAATGTTGAATACATGATACTGTACACATGCACTGTATACACACACCTCTGTGTGGTCTCCCTCGCTTTTCAATACAGTCCGCTTCACCACCTTAGAGTAGCCATCTCCCTCTGCCATACTGATGGACCCCTGGGGAGCTCCTTCTAATGACACCTCTTCATGCTCCACACCATCCGCAGACACACACTTGCGAATAATCTTACGGGTCACCTGAGGCAGATCAAGTGGTCAAAGAGCATTAGGGGGAGAGGCATCCATTTTACCAGCAGCTGCACAGGTATTGCTCTATTGTATTGCTACACTACCACAAGTTTGATTTGTTAAAGGAATAGTTCAACCAAAAATGAAAATTTCATTATCTACTCACCCTCATATCAGTTGAAACACTGGCGGAGTTTGTATGCTAATATAACACACAACAAGTAAGCTGCATAGCTAACTTCCCTGAAACACCTGAAGTGAATGGTGACCGCTTCTTTAGCGTTCCAAAAAGAAATGACCATGAAATAATAATTCAAGGGCTCTGAAGCCAAACGACTGCGCTTTGGCTCCAAAAGTCCAATATTTACCTGATTATCTGCACCTGGCTAGCAGTCACAACAACACATTCTCACTCCCGACTCGTCAAATACTGCCGTTCGGTCAGGACCCCTCGCCGTCAGTTTTTAACATGCCGGGTACCCCTTTTTCATCATTTTTCAACGTGCGGGGTAGTCCGACAGACTTCAACGGCATTCCCACAACGTCTGAAATCGACGCCACGGGAGTGTGACAATGAAATAAAACGGCGGCCGGTAAGGGCGTTGTGGTCGGGGTGGTGGAAGGGCATATACGTTCGCCTTCGATGCCGACGACCAGGGTTCGATTCCCAGCATTTTCAAAGTACGTTTCAACCGTAAGCCACATTTACATTTTTTAACAAAGGTTTTTTCTTATTTAAACCACGACCGAACCGTTTCTCTAACCTTGACCAAGTTGTTTTAGTTGCCTAACCATGACCGTAACACAAGTTGCCGTTGGCCGTGGTCACGTGGCGTCGGAAAACAACGGAAAAGGTGGCGTCCGGCGCCGCTGTTTATCGTTTAGGTGTCAGGTGCCCTTTTTGGAACTCTAAAGAACTAGGTACTGTCCACTATTCCTTTAAACTATTGCCTTTTGGTATGTGCATGAGTTTTTTCTTTAGAAACATCCATTACCCTTTTGACCACCATGTGTCCATTTTCATCCATGTACTTCTCTTCGGTCACTGATTGAGGGGGGAGGTCAGGCATTTCATCAGCCTATGGGGGACACAACACAAACCTAATCAGGAATGGGATGTTGGTACTGCTTGTCTCTCTTGTGGATGGTGCTGTTCAAGAAAAAAATAGGATGCAAAAACTTGTATTTATATACAGGAAATTAACTTGCATTGTCAGGGAAACGTTATTGTAGTCAAATTAACAAAGAAGTACACACAGTGACACAAAACACATTCATGAGGTTCAGCCATCTATACAACGCCATCAGAAGTGGTAGGTTTCTTATTAACCGCAAATGAATGCTTGAACACTCACATATTTCATCCATTTTGATGAAACTGAAGATTGTTAGACAAGAAAGAACCCTAAGACTGGCAGAAGTTACACTCTGGAAGTCACAACCATCCATGCTCATTTAAAACACATCAGTCCATGCTAAAATGGATACCTGAATGACAACTCTCCTTCGCACTACTCTGGTGGTCAAAAATTCCTCATCTGAACTTTCTGACATTGTTCCAAGCTCGGCAGTGATCTCCTGACCAGACAACAAAGATGCATTGAGGTTTATGGAATAACTTTTTTAATGCAATGATGTTTGCGGCAAAGCAAGCAATAAGCACAGAGTGTTATGGTGCACTTTCCTTTTGAGTATTTATACCGAGTTTTTGTACTGTAAGTTGGAAAGCACAACATAGTAGTCTGTAACTGGGAAAATATTTTATGAAGCATACCATGCATGTGTTTAATTAGAGTGTTAAGGCTCTCATTGGTGACAAGAAATACCATGTGGTTCATGGTTTATGACTGAAACACAACCCGTGTATCAGTATCAGCGGTGATGAACTAAGGCAGTATGAACAAAATAAGTAAAATATGTCTGAATATGTTGTATGTATATCAACAAAACAGCATGCTAAGCATTAGGACTGGTTAATTCTAAAAATAAAACAAAATGAGGGTTAATGGGAGGTTCAGATCCAATCTTTGTGGCCACACTGTTATGTTAAAGCAGTCATTCCATTTTGAAGCAGGTATTTGGGTTAGCACAGCTCTGGGAAAGGATTGCAGGTTGGGATGATTTGTCAAATCTCATCTTACCCTTGCCAGAGATTTATCATTATCATCATGTGCTGCCACTCCATGAGCAGGAAGCTCTTGTGGAGCCTCATAGAAGGTAAAGTCTTCATTGTGTGCTTCCAGGGGGTGTACTAGTTCTTCCCTCTCTCTGTGTGCATTATCAGGAGGCTTGTGGACATAAAATGCATCCTCATAATCCTCACTTCCAGAGGACAGCAGGACTTTTCGCTCTTTTCTGCCAAAAGCAGAATAAGCAGGGTCTGTTGACTTTGGATACATCCCTCCTTGTTCTCCAGGATGAGTGGAATGATCCTGGAGCCGACCTCCACTTGACCTGCTCCTCTTAGGTTCATCAGGCTCAGTCTCTGAGAAATCTGATGCAGCCTGTTTGCAGTCAAAGTAAGGCTCTGGGTCAGAGTCTTCAACGTTTGTTCTATATACACCACTATGTACAACATCTGCATATCTTGGAGGCTTGGGGCTGTAGATGGTTGTAGTAGGAGAGGTCTCTGCATACCCAGGTGGGATGCTATACTCCTCATCAGAGGTTGATGCCACCGTCTCTGCTCTGGGTTCGGCTAGAGTGGACTGAGAGGCAAGAGACTCACTGTCCACCTGGGTCAGGGATTCTCCTGACTGCTGTGTACTGGTCCTTGGCCTAAGCTCATCAGAGGATATGTCAAGGTTCCCTGAGCAGGGGTAAGGTGTCAGCTCCTCAAAGTTGAAGTGTCTTGCAGATACGACTGTTTCAGGAGTACATGGAGTCAAATCAGAGAGAGACTGAGAAAAAAGGTCATCAGTCTGAATGGCTTCAACAGAAGTTGTCTCCCATAAATGTGGGAGTTGATCTTTGGTACTTTGCGTTGATGTTTCCTCTACCTCACGACTTGATTCATTAGATGATCTAGTGGATTCACATAATTCTTGACTTTGAATAAGAATGTCAACTGTGGAATATTCTTTATTAACATCAGTCAGATCTTCCTCAAATATGTGAGACTGACTCTTTGTAGACAGTTTGGGAGAAGACACTGGAGAGAATCGCTCAGTAACATTTCCATCACACTCGCTTGACTGCAACACCTCACAAGGACAACTTGAGTCTGATGATGTTTCCTTCACATCACAGGCTTGCTGGGGAGATTCTAGAATTGTAACAGATTCAGAAGGGGATACGTGACTATCTGTAACACTGCCGAGGCTTGATGCTGCAGCTCTATGAGTGTGAATGGAAGCAGGTGGATCCAAGTTATGAAAATTAACTGGTTTAGCTATGACTTCATTTGTCTCTGAGGTTTTGATCAGATCAGGAGTGACTCTCACTACTTCAGGTTCCGTTTCAGTGGAAGTCTGGAAAGGTGCAGGCACTGAGACTGCTGCATTTGCTTGATTTGGAGCTTCTGCAAGTTGCATAACAGATGACACACTGACTCTTAAGGCATTACTATCCTCGTTAGGGCATTGATCTTCAGGTGAAAGGTCTTCAAACTCAATATAAGGTTGATCAACTTCAGGGCTTTCATCACTGGATTCTGACAGAAGTGGGTCAATTGTCTCTGGTTTAAAGTTCAGTTTCATCTCTGCCAGGTCTGACAGTAGCTGGTCAAGCTGAGGGGACCCAGACCCAGATGGTGTTGGAGTGGACTCTAAAGACATGGCTATTTGATCATCCGGGCTGTCTTGGGACGTATGACACAGCAGGTCTGGGACAACTGGGCTTGAATCAGCTGAGGTTGAATCTCTGATTTGTTTAGTGCTCGGCAGCTTTTCATCTTTCTCCTGTGGTGAGCCACTGTCATTGGTCAAGGTCATTCTAGGTTGTGTTTTACTTAAGTCAAATATAACGGAACTCTGTAATTCTAGAGATTGGTTTTCAGTATGAAGTGTTGTGTTTGACTCATGTGCCAAGGATGGGATCTCAGTTGGTAAGAGCTGACTCTGCTCTAAAACCACACTTTTGTATTCTGAAGAGTCTGAGAGATTTCTCATGGAGGATCCTGCGGGAACCTGTAAGAAATTATATAATGGAGTGGGAAAAGGGAAAACAAATATGAATAAGAGATGAAAGATATTTTTTGGTGATGAAAGGAAGTCATACTCAGCATGCACTTTAGAATGGTTCAGGAACAAGTTCTGTTTTTATAGATTATTGCAATGCCTATCAAATTAAGGAATGCACTTGTCTGTCAACTTGCATTTAAAAAAAATCTGATGTATTTTTAGAAGCATCATTCATGTCACATATAAAACTATGATCTAACGGACCACATACAATAAAATAAATCACATTTTATGTACTTTATATTTAATTTGGAAAGATATTTAAGATTGAAAGACTGAGTCTGTTATTTCCAATTTCTGTGATAGTTAAAATACATAGATAAATACAAGCAGGACACCAAGGCATGACATAACCAAAGCACTGAAATCTCCTTAGCGTTAAGGAACACTTTCAGTCAAAGCATTCTACATATGACACAAAATCTATGGTTAGCTCTTTAGCTAGCTTATGACAATGTTATACACCATGTGTCTGATAGAAAGGTCATGGCGTTGAGACAGGATGTCTCTGTTCTTTCCATTAGTAACATTTTGTTCAGAGAACATTCCTGCTGCTCTAATGTAAACATGCCACAGGAGAAGACTGATAGATCGGAAGAGCGTCGTGTAGGGAA